>JAJOOH010008901.1:0-31425 GCA_029582605.1 Solanum gracilifrons
AGACTTAAATGGAATAAAAAATTGAGACTTAAGATTGAGAGGATATAGAAAATAGATGAGAGAATAGATGATTTTGTAAGAAATAATAAGGGATAGAGGGGTATTTATAATATTAAAAATGGATTAAAGTGTATTTATGATAACTTGAGGGTTTAAATTAAAGTATTAAAAGTAGGGGGGTGGTAGGGGGTGTTGGGGAAGTGAAAAAAGTAAATAAATCCGTTGGGGGGCCCCATTAGCCGTTGCCCCAACGGATATAATTTTAAAACAAAAATAAAAAGTAAAAAAAATTGAGGGGATCCGGCGAAACCGGCCGGTTCAGCCTGGCCGGTTCGACCGGGACCAAAGGGTGAACCAGCCCCTAACCGATCCCCTATCCCGAACCCCTCCCAACCCGCGAGAACTTACGGGACCGGGTCCGGCGAGCCGGTTCTCGAACCGGTTGTGGGCTGGGGCGGGCCGACCCGGTCCCCCTGCCAGCCCTAGTCACTGTCACAGAGAAGAGGAATATTGAGGTCTCCCCACCTTCTGCTGGTGCTGTATAAATGGAGTCAAGAAGGTAACATAATTTTCCTTGGCCTTCACTCATCCTTTTATGGAAATCCACACCAAAAACTGTACTGATGTTGAGGACGCTGGGGAACAAACTCACAGAAGAAGCTAAAGAGGTTCTTCACACAATTCTCATTAATTAAGTTGATTTTTTACCGTGTGATTTTCATCTACTACTGATGCTGGAAGCCTCTTTTCATTCTTCACTTCTTTCAAGTTCTGAGGAATGCAGAAGGTGAAATTATGCTTATCATTAATAGAAAAGATAGTAGATCTTAGTGCTAGTATCCAAGTCTGTAATTTGCATAGCATGACGGTGATCTGGGGTTGTAGCTATGGGTAATTGTTGAACATAGATTGTTTTGAATTAATGTTGGTTATCACTTTAAATTACTTTTGCGTTCTTGTTTTAGTATTTCTTGACTGGCCATCATAGAGATAAATCTCTTGTTTATTCTTAAACTCGGGAGACGCTAAGATAGATAGACCAAAGGATACAGAAAGCTTGATCTTTCATTAAATTGAGTTGATTTGTGTTTAAGAGTGACGCCGAGACGAACACCTAGCTTGGTTACAAAACATGCTGAAATATAAATGCTCGCCAATTAGGACTGTCTATCCCCGCTCAACGATGTAGTTAGACAGCTAATTGGAGTAGGCGATTAGAGGTCGGGAGACCATAATCATAAAATCAATCCTGTAAATCAGTAATTTGATAACCGTAGTTAGTTCATGCATGAGATGTGATACATGAAATCTATACATGTTGCAACCCTGGAATTTTTCAAAACTGTAAGTAATTTTATTATTTCATTCCTGCATTCTTAGTATTTAAATAAAAATCAAACACTTTTGGCACTTTTAAATAAATAGTTAGATTAGTATAATTTAGTAAATAGTTAATTGACAAGTCCTTTGGGTTCGATAATCCGATTCTTTTAAGAGCCACTATATCACTTGTGCGACCACGTACACTTGCGTGTGCAATTGGGAGCAACACACAGAGTATCATAGTGAGAAATATCCTCTTTCTTTTTGTCGAATCTTTACTACCATTAACCAACAGTGACGGATCCAAGATTTTGCGACAATAGGTGCTTAACTTTTTATATTTTGACATAAAGTTATTACTAATTACATAGCATGCAATTGTATATGTGTAGAACTATTTGATTGCAATAGTGTTTTTCTATAAGTAAAAACATGGTAATGAAATCATTACAATTAGTATCACCGTTATGAAAGAAAACTAGTCACAAATAACAAATGTACCCATCGACTTAGTGGATATGATTAACAATGTCATTGCTAACACTTGTGAATATTAAATGCTATGTAAGAAAAATTAAATAACATTATAAATTTACGCCAATATTATTATAAAATTCATTTGTGATATAACTCATGGACAAGAAAGTTCACTCATAGGTATATTTTGCTTCTTTTATTTAAAAATAATACTCATAATTTAGAACTGTTCAAGCCTTCATGAGTGGTAATTTATTGAAATCTTTTAAAAGCTTTCTTTCTATTTTATATTTTTTCTATAATAAATTAATAATTTTACATTTTCCTTTTCATTTATCTAAAATTAAATTAGATAAAGGGAAATAGTAAAAGAAAAAAAAAACAAATGGTCAAAGAGGAATTCATGAGTGGTAATTTATTGAAATCTTTTAAAAGCTTCTTTCTATTTATATTTTTGCTACAATAAATTAATAATTTTACATTTTCCTTTTCATTTATCTAAAATTAAATTAGATAAAGGAAAATAGTACAAGAAAAATAAACTAAAGGTCAAGAGAAATTCATGAGTGGTAATTTATTGAAATCTTTTAAAAGCGTCTTTCTATTTTATATTTTTGCTACAATAAAGTAATAATTTTACATTTTCCTTTTCATTTATCTAAAATTAAATTAGAAAAAGGAAAATAGTAAAAGAAAAAAAAACAAAAGGTCAAGAGAAACTAACGTCGGGAATCGATCCCTCGTCTGCCGAGGATAAGAACCTTCAGCACCCAACAACCAACCAACACGCCATAGCAAACTTAGTGTTGTGGGTGCTCACTAATTTTATATATCAGTTTTGTTAATATTCTTGTATACCTATGTAAACTTTACGTCGAGGTCAATGGGTGCTCGAGCACCCACAACGCTATATGTAGGTCCTCCCCTGTTAACCAAGGAAGGGAGGAAAGAAATTCTGTCCATCATCAAGTACAATAGGGAGGAAAATCTAGAATTTTTATCATTTTCCATGCTTCCCTACTAAACTAGATGAAAGTTAAAACAAAATTGCCAGCAATGCTGGTGTTTATCTTCATATGTATAACTAGCATTGCTATCAATTCTTTTTTCCCCTTTCCTTTTGTAAGTTAGCCATAATCCTGATTTATGGGAACCAATATGGAAATGTTCAAAGCCTTTTTAAAATGAATCAAACTGTGAACAATTGAAGATAGTAAATATGCTCGCACTTTTTTCTTATATCATATGGTAGTGTAAATAAGTGCTACTTTGGAATCATGGAGAGGAAGGATTGCATAAAGATAAATTGCATATTTGTGTATTCATTGGATCATTTTGGTTCGTGATTGCATTGAGGACATACAATAAGCTCCAGACATGAACTTTTCAAACCAAAAAAAAAAAAAAAGAGAAGAAAAGAATCAGTTCTAGATATGATAGTGATGTCATTTGATTTATGTCCAAAGGGATGTGCCAATATGGGTAATTCTCTAGCCTATTGAGATTTGTCTGTCCATTATTTATAAGCTGGAAACTATGTGCTTGAAAGTTCTCTTTCAAATATTTTTGGTTAGCAATTATTGTCTGGCATTCATTCATATTCTCAAGTCTTAAAACCACAGAAGTTGTTTCTTTCTTGTATTTCACTTGCTTCAAACCATCAATTTGGCTGATACATTTTGAGAGGATATTGCAGATCACGAAATACTAACACACATACAATAAGAGAATTAGGAAATAACATAAGGAGTTTCAATATGTGTGTCCACCAAAACGTCTGTGTCTTTGCTGAAAGGAAAGTATGGCCTCCTTGAAAGGTTCTTCTCCAAAATCAGGAAACAGCGTCTTTGTAAAGTACAATTCAGAGTAAGCTAGCTCCCACAATAAGAAGTTACTGAGCCTCTGTTCTCCTCCAGTTCTTATGACTAAATCAGGTGTTTTAGCACACTTGGTAGCGAGTTCTTGCTCAAATAATTTGTTGTTGATATCCTCTAAATTTATAAGACCATCCTTCACTTTACTGGCAATGCTCTTGGTTGCTTGTAACATGTCATATTGTCCTCCATAGTTTAGTGCCATCGTAAGATGAAGTCCTTCATTGCCTTTGGTCGCCTCTTCTGTTAACTCTATGCCTTTCTGTAATGTTATCGGAAGTTTGGATCTACCTCCAATAACAGACACCCGTACTCCACCAAACCTGTTATGTTTAAACTAATGAGAAAATTGAAATTTTTGTCTCATATATACAAGTAAGTACCTCATAAATTCTTCGAAGAGCTGTTCAAACAGTTTCATCAAAAAATCAACCTCCTCCTGCACAAAGTGCAAATTGTTACTAGCTAGCCACACAAATTAAATACTTAATATTAGTTTTAAACTCGGCTACTCCACTTAAGTAGTATACCTTAGAACGATTCCAGTTTTCAGTAGAGAAAGCAAAAGCAGTGATAACTTGTATTCCAAGTTTGGTAGAAACATTACAAATATTCTTAAGATTAGGAGTAATAAATTTGTGACCCTCTTGCACAGGTAATCCTCTAGCTTTAGCCCATCTTCTGTTCCCATCCATTATTATAGCGACGTGTTTAGGGGTAAATTCTGGATGAACTAATTGATCATCATGCCTCAAACTCTTGGAGAAATGAAGACGACGATCCAAATTATATGATACTGGGAAGAACTGGGCTTGGGGCAGTACTAACAAAGAACTCATTTAATTTTCACTAATCTTTGTTAGTACATGGGTGTTGGCGGATACAGATGCACCAAATAAATAGGCATATGATGTGAGTTCAATTATACGACACATTTTTTAAAATATATTGTTAATCTGTCTAATAGAAAATGCCATATTTTTATAATTGAAAACAATTTTATTTCAAAATATGTTTATAAAGTTATTGCATTATAGATTGCATTAAAATTAACAACACAATTCTTTTAGGGAAAATTGTATATAATAGCAAACTATTAATTCAAATTAAATGTTATAAATATACTTTGATTTAATTGTACCCTATAGCAAACTATTGCTATTTTTGCCACTCTCCCTGGTGGAATCTCGCTTGCCACTCTCGTTTGGTGGCAGTCTCGCTCGCCTCTCTCACTTTTATACAAATACAAATATATAAAATGCGTTTGTGTTTGTAGTATATATACATATATTTTCGGTCCCCTCTCCCAGATCTCGCTCGCCGCTCTCCCAAATCTCGCTCGCTTCTCTCACTTATACAAACAGAAACGAAATGTATAAATTGTGTTTCTGTTTGTATAAAGCGAGAGAAAATTGTATATACACATGCAAATACATATATCTTCGTCCTATACATTTATAATTATACAATACAAATATTTCTCTGCCCAGTTTTCTTTTGCCTTTCTCTCTTTCTCGTTTTATACATACACAGATTATACAATTGATCTTTTGTATAAAACTGCTTTCTTTTGTATATGTATAGCGAATTATACAACTGCTTTCTTTGTATATGTATAACGAATTATACAATTGTTTTTTTTGTATATGTACAGCGAATTATACATATATATATTTGATATGGAGTGCAATTATGCAAACTTTGCTATAGCATACAAATATGAAATTTGTGTTTGCTATGTGAAAGTTGCTCATTCTTTTATGTTTCAGAACGACTTTAATTAAGAGAATAATAATTGATCTATGACTATTTTACTATACTAATCATATTAATTAATATTTAATATTTGGTCTTAGAAAATAATTTGAAAAATAAGTAACTCATAGAAAAAAATATATTTAAAGAGTATAAAAGCCGATTGATCAATATTTAAAAGATATTTTGATCAAACACTTTTGGCACTCTTAAATAAATAATTAGACTAGTATAATTTAGTAAATGGTTAATTGACAAGTCATTTGGTTCAATAATCCGATTCTTTTAAGAGCCACTTGCGCGACCACATACAATTGCGTGTGCAATTGGAGCAACACAGAGAGTATCATAGTGAGAAATGTCCTCTTCCTTTTTGCTTGTTGAATCTTTACTACCATTAACCAAGGAAGGGAGGAAAAAATTCTGTCCATCATCAAGTACAATAGGGAGGAAAATCTAGAATTTTTATCATTTTCCATGTTTCCCACTGCTTGTTTTATATTTTTCCATTTTTGCTAAAATATTCCATTTCCTGCTGAGACATAATTTTTTTTTGCTTCCCTACTAAACTAGATGAAAGTTATAAAAAAAACCAGCAATGCTGGTGTTTATGCCAAATCTTCATATGTATAACTAGCATTGCTATCAATTCTTTTTTCCCCTTTTCTTTTGTAAGTTAGCCATAATCCTGATTTATGGGAACCAATATGGAAATGTTCAATGCCTTTTTAAAATGAATCAAACTGTGAACAATTGAAGATATAGTAAATATGCTCGCACTTTTTTCTTATCTCATGTGGTAGTGTAAATAAGTGCTACTTTGGAATCATGGAGAGGAAGGATTGCATAAAGTTTGTGATTAAACAAGATAAATTGCATATTTGTGTATTCATTGGATCATTTTGGTTCGTGATTGCCTTGAGGACATGCAATAAGCTCCAGACTTCACTTATTTTTCTAAAATATATTTCTTAGAAAACATTTTTCATAAAACACATTTTCCTTCGTACCAAACCCATCATACGTCAGATTGAAAGGTTCTAAGTGAAAGAGAAATGAATATGACCACGTGCTTCAATTTTTGACAACTCAACAAGATATTTTAGTTCTCCTTAATTTGTTGTATTATCTCTAACTTTAGTTGGACCCACAGAATAAAAATAACCACACATTCGTATATTCTCTAATATCACACATAAATAACCTCAATTGATATTATTATTTATTATTTAAATAAATTAATAATAATTTCAATACATGGTGTTTACGTGTGATAAGAGACTAAACAAATGTGTATGTGGGGAAACTCAACTAGAATTTAGAACTTTTTTAGTTTAAACTTACCATCAAACTTATAATCATACATATTTTTAATAAATGTCCTAATAAAAATAAAAATCATTGAGTCCGTCTAAATTTTAAGAGCTATATTTGTCAATATGTTTAACATATACAATTCTATAATCTTAGTACAATGCATTTAGATCTGACGATTATGGGACAACTCTTTTAGAATGTTTTAAACTAAAAGAGGAGCAAATGAGAGAAAGAAAAAAAAAAATTACAACCACTGTATATAAATTCTAAATAGTTGTCTAAACTCAAATCTATAAAGTTACGAACTTCATAATATTAACCTTACAAGATTAATGATTTTTCTCAAACCTACTAAAAATGTGGCATAATTAAAATTCACAGAAATCGAGACACAAAGCAACAAGAAGATATAAGAGGCCGACATTTTATTAACCACTCAAGAGTTTGCAGTGCCTGTCCACATGTTTTTCGGACACTTAGAGTGTTGCTAAATGACCACAATTATGTGGCCCAAAAATTACCACAAATATAAAAGGGAAAAATACATATTTGGTAGACGGTGAAATTTTATTGATAAATCATATAAAATTTTAAAAAATTTAAATTTATATTATGTTGACCAAGTTGAATTATTGATTAATAAAGTGAAATTAATATTTTAAATCAAAAATATATAATTTAAATAAAGTCCAAATTATATTTGTGCAAGTCTATTAGGTTGAAGTCTTATAAGTCTGTGTCTTTGCTGAAAGGAAAGTGTGGCCTGCTTGATAACTTGTATTCCGAGTTTGGTAGAAACATTACAAATATTCTTAAGATTAGGAATAACAAATTTGTGACCCTCTTGAACTGGTAATCCTCTAGCTCTAGCCCATCTTCTGTTCCCATCCATTATTATACCGACGTGTTTAGGGGTAACTCATTTAATTTTCACTAATCTTTGTTTGTACATGGGTGTTGGCGGTTACAGATGCACCAAATAAATAGGCATATGATGTGAGTTTCAATTTATACGACACATTTTTAAAAATATATTGTTAAACTGTCAAATAGAAAATGTCATATTTTTATAATTGAAAACAATTTTATTTCAAAATATGTTTATAAAGTTATCGCATTATAGATTGCATTAAAATTAACAACACAATTCTTTTATGTTTCATTATAGAACGACTTTAATTAATTAGAGAATAATAATTGATCTATGACTATTTTACTATACTATTCATATTAATTAATGTTTAATATTTGGTCTTAAAAAATTATTTGAAAAATAAGTAACTAATAGAAAAAAATAAATTTAAAGGGTATAAAAGCCGATTGATCAATACTTAATAGATATTTGATCAACCAATATTTTGATCAAACACTTTTGGCACTCTTAAATAAATAATTAAACTAATATAATTTAGTAAATAGTTAATTGACAAGTCATTTGGTTCGATAATTCGTTTTTTTTAAGAGCCACTATACCACGTACACTTGCGTGTGCAATTGGAGCAACACAGAGTATCATAGTGAGAAATATCCTCTTCCTTTTTGCTTGTTGAATCTTTACTACCATTAACCAAGGAAGGGAGGAAAAAATTCTGTCCATCATCAATTACAATAGGGAGGAAAATCTAGAATTTTTATCATTTTCCATGCTTGTTTTATATTTTTCCATTTTTGCTAAAATATTCCATTTCCTGCTGAGACATAATTTTTTTTGCTTCCCTACTAAACTGCATGAAAGTTATTAAAAAAAACCAGCAATGCTGGTGTTTATGTCAAATCTTCATATGTATAACTAGCATTGCTATCAATTCTTTTTCCCCTTTTCTTTTGTAAGTTAGCCATAATCCTGATTTATGGGAACCAATATGGAAATGTTCAAAGCCTTTTTAAAATGAATCAAACTGTGAACAATTGAAGATAGAAAATACACTTGTGTTGCTCGTACTTTTTTCTTATCTCATGTAAATAAGTGCTACTTTGAAATCATGGAGAGAAAGGATTGCATAAAGTTCGTGATGAAACAAGATAAATTGCATATTTGTGTATTCATTGGATCATTTTGGTTCGTGATTGCATTGAGGACATATTGCAATAAGCTCCAGACTTCACTTATTTTTCTAAAATATATTTCTTAGAAAACATTTTTCATAAAACACATGTTCCTTCGCTTTGTACCAAACCCATCATACGTCAGATTGAAATGAAAGGTTCTAAGTGAAAGAGAAATGAATATCACCATGTGCTTCAATTTTTGACAACTCAACAAGATTTTTTTTTTTTTTTTATAACTGAGAAATTCGTCTGTGACCCGCTCTTTAGAACAATCACAGCCTTCTAAACGCGGTGGATAATGGGCCCACCCCTCTACCCTTCTCCACTTAAATACTGGGCTTCGTTTTGCATGTTGTGGGGCTTAAACCTGTGACCTAAGCCACAAATCCTCCACCTTTTGCCACTTGAGCTAGGCCTTGGGGGCTGAAAGGTTCTAAGTGAAAGAGAAATGAATATCACCATGTGCTTCAATTTTTGACAACTCAACAAGATATTTTTATTATTTTTTATAACCGAGAAATCCGTCTGTGATCCGCCCTTTGGATCAATCACAGTCTTCTAAACTTGGTGGATAATGCGCCCACCCCACTACCCTTATCCACTTAAATATCGGGAATTGCTTTGCATGGTGTGGGTCTTAAACCTGCGACCTAAGCCACAAATCCTCCACCTTTTGCCACTTGAGCTAGGCCTTGGGGGCTGAAAGGTTCTAAGTGAAAGAGAAATGAATATCACCATGTGCTTCAATTTTTGACAAATCAACAAGATATTTTTTTTTATAACC
The DNA here is from genome assembly GCA_029582605.1 of Solanum gracilifrons. NCBI lineage: Eukaryota > Viridiplantae > Streptophyta > Magnoliopsida > Solanales > Solanaceae > Solanum > Solanum gracilifrons. The sequence continues at coordinate 9,580 of JAJOOH010008901.1, forward strand.
CACCCTTTGGACCAATCATAGCCTTCTAAACTCGGTAGATATTAGGCCCACCCCTCTACCCTTCTCCACTTAAATACCGGGCTTTGCTTTGCATGGTATGGGGAATCAACCTGCGACCTAAGCCACAAATCCTCCACCTTTTGCCACTTGAGCTAGGCCTTGGGGGGCTAAAAGGTTCTAAGTGAAAGAGAAATGAATATAACCATGTGCTTCAATTTTTGACAACTCAACAGGATATTTTTTATTTATTTTTATAATCGAGAAATCCGTCTGTGACCCTCCCTTTGGACCAATCACAGCCTTCTAAACTCAGTGGATAATGGGTTCACCCCACTACCCTTCTCCACTTAAATATTGGGCTTCGTTTTGCATGGTATGGGGATTGAACCTACGACCTCAGCCATAAATCCTCCACCTTTCGCCACTTGAGCTAGGCCTTGGGGCAGAAAGGTTCTAAGTGAATTCGTCGATAGAAGACGACAATCCAAATTACATGATATTGGGAAGAACTGGGCTTGGGGTCGTACTAACAAAGAACTCATTTAATTTTCACTAATCTTTGTTTGTTCATGGGTGTTGGCGGGTACAGATGCACCAAATAAATAGGCATATGATGTGAGTTACACGCACTGTTTTAATTTATACAACACATTTTAAAAAATATATTGTTAATCTGTCTAATAGAAAATGTCATTTTGTTATAATTGAAAACAATTTTATTTCAAAATATGTTTATAAAGTTATCACATTATAGATTGCATTAAAATTAACGACACAATTCTTTTATGTTTCATTATAGAACGACTTTAATTAATTAGAGAATAATAATTGATCTATGACTATTTTACTATACTAATCATATTAATTAATGTTTAATATTTGGTCTTAGAAAATAATTTGAAAAATAAGTAACTAATAGAAAAAAATCAATTTAAAGGGTATAAAAGCCGATTAATCAATATTTAAAAGATATTTTGATCACACACTTTTGGCACTCTTAAATAAATAATTAGGCTAGATAATTTAGTAAATAGTTAATTGACAAGTCATTTGATTCGATAATCCGATTCTTTTAAGAGCCACTATACCACGTATACTTGCGTGTGCAATTGGAGCAACACATAGAGTATCATAGTGAGAAATATCCTCTTCCTTTTTGCTTGTTGAATCTTTACTACCATTAACCAAGGAAGGGAAGAACAAATTCTGTCCATCATCAAGTACAATAGGGAGGAAAATCTAGAATTTTTATCATTTTCCATGTTTCCCACTGCTTGTTTTATATTTTTCCATTTTGGCTAAAATATTCCATTTCCTGCTGAGACATAATTTGTTTTGCTTCCCTACTAAACTACATGAAAGTTATAAAAAAAAAACCCAGCAATGCTGGTGTTTATCTTCATATGTATAACTAGCATTGCTATCAATTCTTTTTTCCCCTTTTCTTTTGTAAGTTAGCCATAATCCTGATTTATGGGAACCAATATGGAAATGTTCAAAGCCTTTTTAAAATGAATCAAACTGTGAACAATTGAAGATAGTAAATATGCTCGTACTTTTTTCTTATCTCATGTGGGAGTGTAACTAAGTGCTACTTTGGAATCGTGAAGAGGAAGGACTGCATAAAGATAAATTGCATATTTGTGTATTCATTGGATCATTTTGGTTCGTGATTGCATTGAGGACATATTGCAATAAGCTCCAGACTTCACTTATTTTTCTAAAATATATTTCTTAGAAAACATTTTTCATAAAACACATTTTCCTTCGTACCAAACCCATCATACGTCAGATTGAAATGAAAGGTTCTAAGTGAAAGAGAAATGAATATGACCATGTGCTTCAATTTTTGACAACTCAACAAGATATTTTATTTTATTTTGATAACAGAGAAATCCGTCTATGACCCGCCCTTTGGACCAATCACAGTCTTCTAAACTCGGTGGATAATGGGACCACCCCTCTACACTTCTCCACTTAAATACCGGGCTTCGCTTTGCATGGTGTGGGGCTTGAACCTGCGACCTAAACCACAAATCCTCCACCTTTTGCCAATTGAGCTAGACCTTGGGGGCTGAAAAGTTCTAAGTGAAAGAGAAATGAATATGACCATGTGCTTCAATTTTTGACAAATCAATAAGATATTTATTTTTATAACTGAGAAATCTATTTGTAACATGCCTTTTGGACCAATCACAGCCTTCTAAACTCGGTGGATAATGGGCCCACCCCTCTACCCTTCTCCACTTAAATACCGGGCTTCACGTTGCATGGTATGGGGTTTGAACCTGCGAACTAAACCACAAATCCTCCACCTTTTGCCACTTGAGCTATGCCTTAATTGGGGGTTGAAAGGTTCAAAGTGAAAGAGAAATGACTATGAGCGTGTGCTTCAACTTTTGACAACTCAACAAGATATTTTTTTTTGATAACTGAGAAATCCATCTGTGACCCGCCCTTTGGACCAATCACAGCCTTCTAAACTCGGTGGATAATGGGACCACCCCTCTACCCTTCTCCACTTAAATACCGGGATTCGCTTTGCATGGTGTGGGGCTTGAAGCTGCGACCTAAGCCACAAATCCTCCACCTTTTGCCACTTGAGCTAGGCCTTGGGGGCTACAAGGTTATAAGTGAAAACGAAATGAATATGACCATGTGCTTCAATTTTTGACGAATCAATAAAATATTTTTTTTATAACCGAGAAATCCATTTGTAACCCGCCTTTTGGACCAATCACAGCCTTCTAAACTCGGTGGATAATGGGCCCACCCCTCTACCCTTCTCCACTTAAATACCAGGCTTCACTTTGCATGGTATGGGGTTTGAACCTGCGACCTAAGCCACAAATCCTCCACCTTTTGTCACTTGAGCTATACCTTAATTGGGGGTTGAAAGGTTCAAAGTTAAAGAGAAATGAATATGAGCATGTGCTTCAATTTTTGACAACTCAACAATATATTTTTTTTTAATAACTGAAAAATCCGACTGTGACCCGCCCTTTAGACCAATCACAGCCTTCTAAACTCGGTGGATAATGGGACCACCCCTCTACCCTTCTCCACTTAAATATCGGGTTTCGCTTTGCATGGTGTGGGGCTTGAATCTGCGACCTAAGCCACAAATCCTCCACATTTTGCCACTTGAGCTAGGCCTTGGGGGCTGAAAGTTTCTAAATGAAAGAGAAAATGAATATGACCATGTGCTTCAATCTTTGACAAATCAAAAAGATATTTATTTTTATAACCGAGAAATCCATCTGTGACCCACCTTTTGGACCAATCAGAACCTTCTAAACTTGGTGGATAATGGGACCACCCCTCTACCCTTCTCCACTTAAATACCGGGCTTCGCTTTGCATGGTATGGGGCTTGAACCTGAGACCTAAGCCACAAATCCTCCACCTTTTGCCACTTGAGCTAGGCCTTGGGGGCTGAAAGGTTCTAAGTGAAAGAGAAATGAATTTCACCATGTGCTTCAATTTTTGACAACTCAACAAGATATTTTTTTTTTGATAAACGAGAAATCCGTCTATGACCCGCCCTGTGGACCAATCACAAACTTCTAAATTCGGTGGTTAATGGGACCACCCCTCTATTCTTCAACACTTAAATACCGGGCTTCACTTTGCCTGGTGTGAGGATTGATCCTGCGACCTAAGCCAGAAATCCTCCACCTTTTGCCACTTTTTCTATGCCTTGGAGGATGAAAGGTTCTAAGTGAAAAAGAAATGAATATGACCATGTGCTTCAATTTTTTACAAATCGATAAGATATTTTTTTTTTATAACCGAAAAATCCATTTGTGACCCACCTTTTGGACAAAGCACAGCTTTCCAAACTCGGTGGGTAATGGACCCACTCCTCTACCCTTCTCCATTTAAATACCGGGCTTCGCTTTGCATGGTATGGGAATTGAACCTGCAACCTAAGCCACAAGTTCTCCATCTTTTGCCACTTGAGCTAGGCCTTGGGGGCCGAAAGGTTCTAAGTGAAAAAAAAATGAATATGACCATGTGCTTCAATTTTGGACAACTCAACAAGATATTTTTTTTTATAACCGAGAAATCCGTCTGTGACCCGCCCTTTGGACCAATCACAGCCTTCTAATCTCGGTGGATAATGGGACCACCCTTCTCCACTTAAATACCGGGCTTCACTTTGCATGGTGTGGGGCTTGAACCAGCGACCTAAGCCACAAATCTTGCACCTTTTGCCACTTAAGCTAGGCCATGGGGGCTGAAAGATTTTAAGTGACAGAGAAATGAATATGACAATGTGCTTCAATTTTTGACGAATCAATAAGATATTTTTTTTATAAACGAGAAATCCATCTGTGACCCACCTTTTGGACAATCACAGCCTTCTAATCTCGGTGGAAAATGGTCCCACCAATCTACCCTCCTCCACTTAATTATAGGGCTTCACTATGCACGATATGGGGTTTGAACCTGCGACCTAAGCCATAAATCTTCCACCTTTTGCCACTTGAGCTAGGCGTTAATTGGGGGTTGAAAGGTTCAAAGTGAAAGAGAAAAGAATATGACCATGTGCTTTAATTTTTGACAACTTAACAAGATATATATTTTTTTAATAATTGAGAAATCCGTCTGTGACCCGCCCTTTGGACCAATCACAGCCTTCTAAACTTGGTGGATAATGGGACCACCCCACTACCCTTCTCCACTTAAATATCGGGTTTCTCTTTGCATGATGTTGGGCTTGAACCTGCGACCTAATCCACAAATCCTCCACCTTTTGCCACTTGAGCTAGGCCGTGGGGGCTGAAAGGTTCTAAGTGAAAGAGAAAATGAATATGACCATGTGCTTTAATTTTTGACAAATCAATAAGATATTTATTTTTGTAACCGAGAAATCCATCTGTGACCCGTCTTTTGGACCAATCACAGCCTTCTAAACTCAGTAGATAAAGGGCCCACCCTCTACCCTTCTTCACTTAAATACCGGGCTTCGCTTTGTATGGTATGGGGCTTGAACCTGCGACCTAAGCCACAAATCCTCCACCTCTTTCCACTTGAGCTAGGCCTTGGGGGCTGAAAGGTTCTAAGTGAAAGAGAAATGAATATGACCATGTGCTTCAATTTTTTGACAACTCAACAAGAGTTTTTTTTTTTATAACCGAGAAATCTGTCTATGACCCGCCCTGTGGACCAATCACAAATTTCTAAATTCGATGGATAATGGGACCACCCCTCTACTTTTCTCCACTTAAATACCGGGCTTCACTTTGCATGGTGTGGGGCTTGAACCTGCAACCTAAGCTACAAATCCTCCACTTTTTGCCACTTGAGCTATGCCTTGGGGGATGAAAGGTTCTAAGTGAAAGAGAAATGAATATGACCATGTGCTTCAATTTTTGACAAATCAATAAGATATTTTTTTTATAACTGAGAAATCCATTTGTGACCCGTCATTTGGACCAATCACAGCCTTCTAAACTCGGTGGATACTGGGCCCACCCCTCTACCCTTCTCCATTTAAATACTGGGCTTCGCTTTGCATGGTATGGAGCTTGAACCTGCGACCTAAGCTACAAATCCTCCATCTTTTGCCACTTGAGCTAGGCCTTGGGGGCTGAAAGGTTTTAAGTGAAAGAGAAATGAATATGACCATGTGCTTCAATTTTGGGCAACTCAATAAGATATTTTTTTTTTATAACCGAGAAATCTGTTTGTTACCCGCCCTTAGGACCAATCGCATCCTTCTAAATCGGTGGATAATGGGACCACCCTTCTACCCTTCTCCACTTAAATACCGGGCTTCGCTTTGCATGGTATAGAGCTTGAACTTGCGACCTAAGCCACAAAATCCTCCACCTTTTGCCACTTAGGCTAGGCCTTTGGGGCTGAATGATTCTATGTGAAAGAGAAATGAATATGACCATGTGCTTCAATTTTTGACAACTCAACAAGTTTTTTTTTTTTTATAACTGAGAAATCCGTCTGTGACCCGCCTTTTGGACCAATCACAGCCTTCTAAACTCGGTGGATAATGGGCCCACCCCTCTACCCTTCCCCACTTAAATATCGGGCTTCATTTTGCTTGGTATGGGGCTTGAACCTGGGACCTAAGCCACAAATCCTCCACCTTTTGCGACTTGAGCTTGGCCTTGGGGAAAGAGAAATGAATATGACCATGTGCTTCAATTTTTGACAACTCAACAAGATATTTTAGATCTCTTTAATTTGTTGTATTATCTCTAACTTTAGTTGGACCACGGAATAAAAATTTAAAACCACACATTCGTATATTCTCTAACTAAAACCACTTTTTTAGTTCAAACTTACCATCAAACTTATAATCATACATATATTTAATAAATATCCTAATACAAATACATAATAAAAATTAAAATTATTGAGTCCGTCTAAATTTTAAGAGCTATATTTGTCAATATGTTTACGTATACAATTCTATAATCTTAGTACAATGCATTTAGATCTGACGATTATGGGACAACTCTTTTAGAATGTTTTAAATTAAAAGAGGAGCAAATGAGAGAAAGAAAAAAAATTTAATTACAACCCCTTTATATAAATTCTAAAATAGTTGTCAAACCTATAAAGTTACGAACTTCATAATACTAACCTTACAAGATTAATGAGTTTTCTCAAACCTACTAAAAATGTGGCATAATTAAAATTCATAGAAATCGAGACACAAAGCAACAGAAGATATAAGAGGCCGACATTTTATTAACCACTCAAGAGTTTGAAGTGCCTGTCGACATGTTTTTCGGACACATTTTAAAAAATATATTGTTAATCTATCTAATAGAATATGTCATATTTTTATAATTGAAAATAATTTTATTTAAAAATATGTTTATAAAGTTATTGCATTATAGATTGCATTTAAATTAACAACACAATTTTTTTATGTTTCATTATAGAATGACTTTAATTAAGAGAATAATAATTGATCTATGACTATTTTACTATACTAATCATATTAATTAATGTTTAATATTTGGTCTCTGAAAATAAATTGAAAAATAAGTAACTAATAAAAAAATAAATTAAAGGGTATAAAAGCCGATTGATCAATATTTAAAAGATATTTTACTCAACCAATATGTATATTAGTGTTCTAATAATTAATTCTACTATATTAGAAGAACGGGTATCAACATGTCTGTTAGTTGACAATAAAATTTAAGTTGGGGATATTTTGGTAATACTCTCTTGTGCTACGTGTCATTTCTATTGTTCTTAATAACCTGCATCAACTACTCCCTCCGTTTCAAAAAGAATGACCTCATTTCCTTTTTAGTCTGTTTTAAAAAGAACGACCTCTTTCTTTTTTTTGGTAACTGTTTCAAAAAGAATACTCTATTCATAAGGTCCATGAACGTTGTAGGCACATTAGTTAAACCGAATGACATGACCAGAAACTCATAATGACCATAACGAGTCTTGAAAGTTGTCTTTGGAATATCACATTCCCTTACCCTCAACTAATGGTAGGCTGATCAGAGATCTATCTTGGAAAAACAAGTAGCACCCTAAAGTTGATCGAAGAGATCATCAATTCTCGGAAGAGGATACTTATTCTTGATAGTAACCTTGTTCAACTGACGGTAATTTATACACATTTTAAGAGAACCATCTTTCTTCCTCACAAACAAGACCGGAGTGCCCCAAGGTGAGACACTTGGTCGAATAAAACCTTTCTATAAGAGATTTTTCAACTGCTCTTTTAACTCTGCTGGTGCCATTCTATATGGCGGGATATATATAAGACGAGTATCAGGAAAAATATTTATATCGAAGTCTATTTCTCTCTCAGGAGGGACTCCGGGAAGATCATCAGGAAAGACTTCTGGAAACTCTTTTACTACTGGAACTAACTGAATAGGAGGTTTATTAATACTAGAGTCATTAACTCGAACTAAGTGATATACACACCCCTTGGAAATTAACTTTCTTGCCTTAAGGTATGAAATAAAACGACCCTTAGGCACTACTAAACTACTCTTCCACTCTATAACTAACTTCATGCATGTTATGCCTCAGATGATTGTAGAACTCAAGTTGTCAAGTTCCAGTTCCCTAATATTAGGGAACTGAAACTTGACAACTCGAGTTCTACAATCAACTGAGGCATAACAAGCATGGAGCTAGTCCATACCAAGAATGACATCAAAATCTACCATGTCTAACTCAATTAAATCAGTTATGGTGCTCTTGTTATTGACGGAAATGGTACAATCACGATATTCTCTCTGCTAGAAATAGACTCGCCAACAGGTGTAGAAACACTAAAGGGCTCAATAAGTTTCTCAGGAAGGACATCAAAATTAATCGTAGCATAAGGAGTTAAACGTCAAAGTTAAAGACTTAGATCATACCAACGACAACATCTGGCGAATCCTCTTTCTCTTGGCGACTAGTGATAACATAAAGACAGTTTGATCCTCCGCCTGCCCCTGAAGTAGATCCTCTAGATGCAGCTCTGTCTGGTGGGGTAATTGAAGAAAACTGGGATCTATTACCCCCATTACCGTTACCCTGTCTATTTTTAGGACACTCTTTCATAAAATGACCATTCTGACCACACTTGAAGCAACCAGTGGAGCCGTCACGACACATCCCTGAGTGGCTCCTACCACACTTAGCACATGCAAGAGGCTTACTAACCCCTTGTGTCAGACTACCTTGAGAATGGACAGGTCTAGCTCTGAAACCTATGAATTCTGACTATTATACTCACCTTTGTTCCTTGGTGCAGATGCAATAGCAGATAGTGGAGCATGTCCCTTTTGTTTCTGTTAGAAGGATGATCGGTTGACATTACTTTCGTACTGCCCAGACTCATTCCCTGATGTCTTAGCCCTCTTATTCTTAAACTCTTCTTTATCCATCAACTTGTCTTCCTCAACTTGTTACACATGGATCATTAGCCTTGCTATGTACACATAACCTATCAACATAGTTGTCTTGCCTTCCTTGTTTGACAGGCAAGACAACCCAATAACGAATAAACTCATCGTGCTCCTTATGTCAGCAACCATCACTGGAGCATAGCGTGAAAGTTGGGTGAACTTCAGACTGTACTCATGAACGCTCAAAGAATCATGCTTAAGTGTGATGAACTCTTGTACCTTTGCCGCTCTTAGTTCTCGAGGAAAGAAACGCCCCAAGAAGGCTTCCTCAAAACAACCCCAACTCACAAGTGGTGCACCTTCAGCTCAATTTTTCTTTAATTGATCAAACCATATTCTAGCGACACCCTTTAGTTGGTATGGAGCTAATTTCACTCTCTCAGCATCGGTGACATACATAATCTCAAAAACCTTCTGAAGCTCCTCAACAAAGTTCTCCGGATCCTCAATGATGCTTGAACTAGTGAAGCTCGGAGGATTCATCATTAAGAATTCACGGATCCTTAAAGTATCATCCCTTTCCCGTCGATTTTCTCTCTGTCCAACTTGATTGGTCACAGGTTGACTTAACATCTGGATAGATTCACGGAATTCAACATTGGTGACCTCTCATTGGGGTTGCACTTCAGGTGCATTAGGTACCCCTTGTTCCTGTGGTTCAACATTCCTTCTAGTGGGACGACCTCTGACAAATCTTCGTGGAGGCATGATCTGAAAGACACGCACAAGCACGAGTTAGAATAAACTTTATAGAGATTAACTCTATCGTACGAAATGAATCTGAAAGAAGTGAGATGGTTCCTAAATGTTGCAGCCTCCTAATTATAGATGTGACACAATTTACACCGATAACTAGGACTCGACATGGCTTCATAGACTCTCTAGGACTCTTGAACTTTGGGCTTTGATACCAAGTTTGTCACGCTCTAGGCCTACACCATGGCAGGACTAGCACTTGAGAACCATTGTTGGCCCCAAGCGAACTCTTAGCCTGGCTAGACTCTTAGGGGAAGACTTACTCATAGAAAATGTGCTTAAATACAATCTAAAAGAAACTGTCTGAGTAGATAAACTGAGAATGTTTAAAAAATAACATTCAACTTAGCCAAAATAGCAACTGAAGTCTTTAAATCAAACAACTGAAATATCAAGACTAAAGAACTCATATCTAACTGACTATGAAGCCTCTAGATACTAAGGGGATGTCGGGACAAGACCCCCGATCATCCTAACAACTGAAATAACCAAAAGCGGTAAAATAAAACATAACCAAAGGGATCCTCCGGAAGGCAAGGAGGCTCACCAACTGACTCTGAGTGCTCGACTGGATCAATGAGGTACAAGATGCTGATCCTGGTTACCTGTATCTGCATCATAAAATGATGCAGATCAAATGGCATCAATACATTGAATGTACGAGCATGCGAAGGGAATACTAAAACAAGACATAAGGTTGAAAGGGGAACTGAAAGAACAAACTTGGTCTCAACTCATCTTAACTAAACTCATTTGAATATAAAACAGTATAATAAATTTAGTATAAAGAAAAACTTTAAAACATGGATAACAACTATGTGTATTTAGAAATACAATAGTAACTCTTTGTGTATGCAAGGATACAATGAAAACTCTGAATGTATATAAAAATACAATTAACTCTATGTATGTAAAAATACAAAATACTTCTGTAGGAGTTTCTCTAACCGACAACCATCACTTAAGAGCTATGTGATAATACAACGTTTTGCCTCATGCTGCCAGGGCCGTCATATACCTTGCCAGGGGTATAGAACCTGACTACTAAGTGGATCAACTAGTCTATGCTAAAAGGCACTAAGGAATCATCTAAAAAGTATGACCCTTTTCTACCCATGATAGTTATATGGTTTATGAGGGCTGGGAGTTGTCTGAACTCACCCATATCGATGCTCAATACTACTCTCAAAGTATAATACTAGCTCTTATGTTTAAAAACATAACTTCTTTCTGTGGTTTGAGATAATTGCTCAGAACTTAGCTCAAAGGCTATCTTGGAAATCAAAATTTCCTCTCTTGCTTAATTGTGAAAGCATTTACTCTTTACTGAAAACTAGCTCAAAGGCTCCTTTGAAAATCTCAGTTTCCTTTCTTGTTTAAATGTGAAAACATTTTACTCTTTGGGAATACATAGTCCCGATATACTCTTTGAAGAAATGAACTTCAATATTTACTCTTTACTCAACTCAAAACTCAGTCATAAAACAAAGTTAAAACATTTGTAAAAGACTTTTGGAAGACTCTATGAACTTCTCTTGATTTGGCTATTAACTTTCCTTGGATTTGAATTTATGGATTCAAGAATTGTGATTTGTGAAATGAAAGATCGCATGATGTTTATGAGTGTTTTTAGATAGTTAAACATGAGAAACGATCAAGGAATCACTGTCTGGAACCAAGTCCGCGACGCAGAGATGCATCTAAATATTTGGTCGCGAAATAAATTTCGAGGTCGAAGGATCCGTAACCGCTCCGCGACGCGGAAAGAAAATTTCCTGCGTATAAAGGAAATTCTTGAAGAAGTTATAAGTCTTGTGACAACATAAATGCATCATGATAGAAATATACAAAGAAACTCTTATCAATGATATCCAAACATTATTACTATATATTACTATATAAGCAAGCAGCACTCCATTAACATGTTTGCTTATTCACATCTCAAACAGGGCCCACTTCTCTATTAATTTGCAATTGTCTCATTGTATTGCTCGTACATATTTACATAGCAAAAAGCCTTGGGACCACTCAAATAGGGACCACTTCTCTATTAATTTGTAATTGTATTGCTTATACATATTTACATAGTAAAACACATTGGGCCACTTGAATATTGTTCATTTGCCTTCCAATTGAGGACCCACTGAATATTTGTAAATTCTAAATAATATAACTATTTTATCATAATATTTATATTAATTTACATATAATTATACATTTTGAAAAATGATTTGGAATAAGTAATTAACGTTGAGGATAAAATATGAAAAGAAAAATTAAAAAACCTTGATATGCTAACTATGTAATTTTAAATAAATATTAATTATAAAAATTTAATTATTTATGTATTAACTATTTCTATTTTAATTATTCCATCTTCTATCTTACCTAAAATAGAATATAATTTTTTAAAATTTATACATATATTAATTATGAACGTTTCTAAATTTACTAGAAAAGGGGAGGCCGTGCTTCGCACGGGCCCAATTATTATTTGAAATTCGTAATTTTTAATCGTGATAATTATTAAAATACAATAATATTTTTTTTCTACTAATAATATCAACAATTTAACATTAACATTAGAAATCAAAAGGAATTTATGAATAAAAAGATTGAGAAATAATAAGCAAATGTATTTCTTAGTTAATAATAATAAAAGATGATAGAATTTTGGACAATTAAACCAAAAGTTTAAACTTAAATCATTGGGACATTTTCTACATTTTAAGTAGTACTTACTTAGAGCAAGCAGCACTCCGTCAACATGCTTGCTAATTCACATCTCAAGCAGGCCCACTTTTCTATTAAATTGTAATTGTCTCATTGTTTGCTCGTACATATTTACATAGCAAAGAGCCTTGGGGCCACTCAAACAGGGACCACTTCTCTATTAATTTGCAATTGTATTGCTTATACATATTTACATAGCAAAAAACATTGGGCCACTTGAATATTATCCATTTGCTTTCCAATTGAGGACCCACTGAATATTTGTAATTTCTTCATATGTTCATTTTAAATTTTATATGCTTCTTAAATTCTAATTAATATAACTATTTTATCATAATATTTATATTAATTGACATATAATTATACATCTTGAAAAATGATTTGGAATGAGTAGTTAATGTTGAGGATAAAATATGAATTTTTTAAAAAAAAAACCTTGGTATGCTAAATTTGTAATTTTAAATAAATATTAATTATTAAAATTTAATTATTTGTGTATTAATTATTTCTATTTTAATTATTCCATCTTCTATCTTACATAAATAGTATATAAATTTTTATAATCTATACATATATTAATTATGCACGTTTCTAAATTTACTAGAAAAGAGGAAGTCGTGCTTCGCACGGGCCCAATTATTATTTGAAATTCGTAATTTTTAATTGTCATAATATATGTTTTTTTACTAATAATATCAACAATTTAACATTATAATTAGAAATCAAAAGGAATTTATGAATAAAAAGATCGAGAAATAATAAGCAAATGTAATTCTTAGTTAATAATAATAAAAGATGATAGAATTTTGGACAATTAAATCAAAAGTTTAAATTTAAATCATAGGGATATTTTCTACATTTTAAGTAGTACTTATTTAGAGCAAGCAGCACTCCGTCAACATGCTTGCTTGTTCACATCTCAAATAGAGCACACTTCTCTATTAATTTGCAATTGTCCCATTGTATTGCTCGTACATATTTACATAGAAAAAAAGCCTTGGGGCCACTCAAACAGGGCCCACTTCTCTATTAATTTGCAATTGTATTGCTTATACATATTGTCACTCTCCGAGCCTACACCCCGGACGCGACTGGCACTCGAGAACCTTTGTTGGCCCCAGGCGAACCCTTGGCCTGACTTACTTACTAAGCGGAAGACTCTATGCATATTTGTAATGATCAATAGCACTATACTCACTTGAATAATAAAATACTAAGAATGCTTAAAAGGTCAAACATTCAACTTGGCCAAAATGGCAACTCAAGTCTTAACATATGAAATGAAAATGTAAAGACAACTGAACTACTAACTGTCTGACTGTCTATGAAGCCTCTAAAACAAAGAGGAATGTCGGGACAAGATCCCCGATCATCCTAACAATGAAATACTGAAAGTTAATGATAAAAAGAATCCTCCGGAATGCAAAGAGGCTCACAAACTGACTCTGAATGCTCAACTGGATCAATGAGGCGTCGGATGCTGATCCTGGTTACCTTCGTCTACATCATAATAAGATGCAGGCCAATTGGCATCAGTACATTGAATGTACGAGTATGCGAGTTGGAATGCTAAGCATAATTTAAGCTTGAAAAGGATCTGAAAGGAACACTTACATTGGCTTTACTCAACTCCTGAATAACTTAACTCAATATAAAGCCATAAACATATGCAATATATAGAAAGCTTGTAAAACAGTGGAAAACAACTTAGTTCGTTAAAGAAAATACAATAACAAACACAACTTTACTCATATAATAAAGTAATATAGTGTATGTGGGAGATTCTCTAACCGACAACCACCACTATGAGCCTAAGTGGTGATACAACGTCTTGTCCACGCTGCCATAATTGTCATATACTTTGCCATCATATGGAACACTTAACTAAGTGGATCCACTAGTCTATGCTAAAACCATCTTAAGGAGTCATCTAAAAAGTATGATCCTTTACTACCCATGATGACTACATGGTTTATGGAGACTTGAGTTAACATGAACTCGCATCCCCATATCGGTGATCAATACTACTCCCAAAATATACTTAGCTCATATGATTTAAAATCAAAAATTCTTTCTTTGATTTGAGATAATTACTCAAAACTTTAGCTTAAAAGCTCTCTTGGAAATCGGTGTTTACCTTTTTTATTCAAATGTGAAAACATTTAAAACTCTTGGGAATACTTAGTTCCCTTATAACTTTTTGAGAAATGAACTCAACTCTTTAATCTTTGCTTAACTTGAAACTAAAGTCTTAAAACAAAGTTAAAACGTTTGTGAAAGACTTTAGAAAAACTTTATAAACTTCTCTTGACTTGCGTCTTAACTTCTAGACTTGACTTTTAACTTCTCTTGACTTTGATCCTAACTTTCCTTGAATTGAATTATGGATTCAAGGTTCATGATCTCATGTTTATGGATGATTTCATGATGTTTAAATGTACCTAAGAGTGTTGGAATCAACTAAGAAACATAGGTGCATTGTTAAGGAACAAGTACGAAAAGATGGGGAACAAATGGGGAGAACTGGCATCCCTGGCGCTTTGAGAGGAGCGGGGCGCCAACCCTCAATATTCAGAGACCAGTCTAGCGAGTGCTGGTTGGCGCGGCGCCCCAAGGGTGAAGATTCAGAGCCCTTTTTGGGGCACGCTGGCTGGTGCGACGCCCCACCCCTATCCCCACGCGCCACCCCTTTGCGCTGGCTGCTTATTAATTATTTTTTTATCTTTTTATTCATAAATTCCCTTTGATTTATAATGTTAATGTTAAATTATTGATATTATTAGTAGAAAAAATAATTATTATTGTATTTTTAAAATTATCACGATTAAAAATTATTTATTTCAAATAATAATTGGGCCCGTGCGAAGAACGGCTTCCCCTTTTCCAGTAAATTTAAAAACGTGCATAATTAATAGATGTATAAATTATAAAAATTTATATACTATTTTATGTAAGATAGAAGATGGAATAATAAAAATAGAAATAATTAATTCATAAATAATTAAATTTTAATAATTAATATTTATTTAAAATTTCATAGTTAGCATTTCAAGGTTTTTTAATTTTTCTTTTCATATTTTATCCTCAACATTAATTACTTATTCCAAATCATTTTTCAAAATGTATAATTATATGTCAATTAATATAAATATTATGATTAAATAGTTATGTTAATTAGAATTTAAGAAACATATAAAATTTAAAATGAACAAATCAAGAAATTACAAATATTCAGTGGGTCCTCAATTGGAAGGCAAATGAACAATATTCAAGTGGCCCAATGTCTTTTGCTATGTAAATATTTATAAGCAATACAATTGCAAATTAATAGAGAAGTGGGCCCTGATTGAGTGGCCCCAAGGTTTTTTGCGCTGTAAATATGTACGAGCAATACAATGGGACAATTGCAAATTAATAGAGAAGTGAGCCCTGTTTGAGATGTGAATAAGCAAGCATGTTGACGGAGTGCTGCTTGCTTATCCACATTTCTTATATAGTAACATTATCAAAAAAATCATACTAAATAAGTACTACTTAAAATGTAGCAAATATCCCTATGATTTAAATTTAAACTTTTGTTTAATTGTCCAAAATTCTATCATCTTTTATTATTATTAACTAAGAAATACATTTGCTTATTATTTCTCGATCTTTTTATTCATAAATTTCCTTTGATTTCTAATGTTAATGTTAAATTGTTGATATTATTAGTAGAAAAAACAAATATTATTGTATTTTAAAAATTAGCACGATTAAAAATTACGAATTTCAAATAATAATTGGGCCCGTGTAATCACAGCTTCCCCTTTTTTTGTTATTTGTAGAGATGACAAATAAAGTGGGACAGGGTGATTGTAGGCAGGGTTAATTCACATAAATTTGTAAAAAAAACAATTTATCCCGTTCGATTTCATATAACGTAATTTTTTATTTTCAACCCGCTCCGCTTCATCCTGCATAAATTTGCTTCTCGTAAATCCGCGATCTTGCATAATTTAATTTTTTTTAATTGAATGAATTTTTTTTTTTAAAAAAACATGCCCACCTATTTTTAAAATCTATTTATTACTATCATTTTTCAATACTACAGTACTTGTTCAATTATTTATCATTTGTCAATTTTTCTCAACTATTAGAGCAAGCAAAGCTGTCCAGATTTTTATTTTTTATTTTTTCTTGAAAAATTGCTATAGGCAACAAATATTTAAATGAAACTTACAAAAAAAGGTGCCCAATTTTAGAGCATGCAAAGCTGTCCGGATTAAAAATATATATAAATGTTAACAGTATGATTAGACAACAATTAATATAATATTGGGAGAGATAGTTATCAATTAATTGTACCACAAAATATTGAATGAACTTTATAATATTAAATTAATTTGTTATAGTAATAATATAATATTCTAAAAAAAATAAAATTATCGTATCAAAATTTTTAACATTATACCATGTTTACCTTAATTACGACTAGGTCCCTCAAATTGGTGTAGGCAATAAATATTTTAAAAGAAATTGTTGATGCCCTTAAGTTAATAAACAAAAGAAGTGAAATGTGATTCCATAGAAAATTTCCAGCTAATCCAAATGAATTCTTTTTAGAAATTATTCTAATAACTTAGTAAATTTCAAAATAGCTTACAATAAATAAAAATATAATTCAAAAGAAAACTTTATAAGAAAATAAAATATACTAACTTGAAGAATTAATAAATAAATAAGAAAATTTGCTTTTAGTTTAGTCGTCTCGTTTCTCATAAATTTCCTAACTCAACATAAGTCTACCCGCGCCCACTACACATATGATTCAAATATGTCTCGCCCTGTTCTATTGCTATCTTTAATTATTTACAATTAATTCAGAAATCATGATAGAAAATTCAAAGCTACCAATGATGTTCAAGCATTATTAAAAAATTCTTGACAAACCACAAATGTATCAAAATTAAAAATTTTAAAAAAAATAAAATTTCTTACTCGTGACTAATGAGGTTTAAGCATTATTAAATTCAAGTTAGGGACTAATAGAAAATTTATACAAACTCTTCTTGATGTTCAAGTATTATTAAGTTTGTTGAGATATCACATCTAAAAATACAACGAAGAGATTCTTGAAAAAGCTTTGACAACCACAAATGTGTCATGGAATTGCTTGCACATGAGATATATGAGACTACAGACATATGGGAATTGAAAACTACAAGTGAAAAATGAACAAATGGTTATGCAGGATGTCACAAATCAATTTGATTATTGTTGATTTTGATTCGATTTAATTTGATTATTTAATTATACACAAAAATAAAATTAAAATATAAGGTAAGAAAATAAAAAATTAATTAATTAGTAAATAAAGAATAATCAAACTACCACTAGTTAATCATTATGTTCTAAAAGTCACTTAATTTTAAATTTTTAATTCAAAAGTCACTCATCAATTATGAGATATTTTTACAAAAAGTCACTCAGATATGATTTTAACTCAAAAATCACTCAATTATAGGCTCTTTTCAAAGAAAATCACTCATCTACATGTGTTTTACTTACAAAGTTAGTCCATGCATAGTGACTTTATGTTAAAAAGTTCATAGTTTGCGTGATCATCTGAAATATTATCTCTATAAATATTTCATTATATTAGGCGTAAGTTTAGATATAAAACCTTTTTGTTGTAAAACTATGTGGATGACCATGAGGCCATTCTTTGTACCTAACTATTATGTACTGCAAGTAATGAGGCCAACACACTATATCTTGTTTGTATGGCCAAGTAATTTGAATTCATGAGACTTATAAATAGCCTATTAGTTACTCATATTAAGTATAAGAAAAACACAAAAAGTGAATACAAAGTTACTACTACTCTTTCTCTCTTTCTTCTTATCATTTTATAATACTGCACATGCTTTATTTTATAACACTTTTTTATTTTTAAAAAAGACAACTTTTTGGGAGAGAAAAGAAAAAAGAATGAGTCAAGCAATAGTGGTTTCTCCCAACTTGACAAATTTTCAATCCAGCACTGGGAGACATAGTTTGAGTTTCCTCTCTAAAACATCAGTTCAACATAGAGTACTCGTGAGGGATTACAAGATGACTCGTGAATTAGCAACAAATGCTTCTTCAAAATCTCGTCACTTGGCGAATTTTGAACCAACTTTCTGGGGCTGTCATTTTCTCTCCTACACTCCTCAACTTACGGTACGCGTATATATATAGTGCAAGTTTAGTGCACCAGACTGTCTTTGTGGATCTAACTAGGAGTAATATTCTTTCTGAAAGTTATAACTAGGACTCCAATGTATGCGACAGATAAAATTTTATAGCTAAACAACAAAAATTCCAGGCTAATCCCATTTAGGTATGTATTAACGAAGAAAATTTAATTCACTATGATATGAGCGTTTTATATAGCGAGGGATTAACTAAGAAATTCTGCAGCTAATTAATTTCATGTTTTCTTGTTGTTATTCCATATTATATATATTATACTTTGAAATGCAGGAAATTAGTAGCCAAGAGAAACTTGAAGTTGAAGATTTAGAAGAAAAAGTCATGAAAATATTGGTGGAAACTCCAGATAACAGTGCACAAAAACTTGTTCTGATAGACACAATGCAACGATTGGGAGTATCATATCATTTCGATAATGAAATCGAAAAATCCATTCAAAACATCTTTGATACGACAATGTCCCAACTACAGAGTGAGAATGATGACAACCTTTACGTTGTTTCTCTTCGTTTCCGACTTGTGAGGCAACAAGGCCATTACATGTCTTCAGGTAATTTTCAAAATTATTCTACACTGTCTATCAAAAGTAAAACTATTTCCTTTTGGCTTAATTATTCTGAAATGTTAACCAGGTGTGTTCAAGCAATTCACGGACCACGGCGGAAAATTTAAGGAAACTCGTGATGTCCTAGGATTATTAAGTTTATATGAAGCATCACATATGAGAGTGCACGATGAGGAGATTCTTGAAGAAGCTCTTACCTTCACCACCACTCATCTCGAGTCAATGCTCCCCAACATGACCAATAACTCGCTTAAGGTTCAAGTTACTGAAGCCTTAAGCAAGCCTATTCGTAAAACTTTACCAAGAGTGGGAGCAAGGAAACACATACACATTTACGAAAACATCGAAGCACATAATAATTTACTCTTGAAATTCGCGAAATTGGATTTTAACATGTTGCAAAAGTTGCATCAACAAGAGCTTAATGAGATAACAAGGTATATATATATATATATTCATTGAGATTAATTAATTAATAAGATACACATGCAATTAATATTGGTCTTGATTGCTATGTACGTAGGTGGTGGAAAGATTTGGATTTTGCAAAGAAATTGCCATATGCAAGAGATAGATTCGTGGAGGGTTATTTCTGGATGAATGGAATGTCTTTTGAGCCTCAATATAGTAGAATGAGGAAAATACTAGCAAAAGTATTACATATGAACAGTATTATTGATGACACCTATGATGCTTACGGAACCTTTGATGAACTTGTGCTTTTCACAAGTGCCATTCAGAGGTACGTACTATATATATATATATATATACATTGTGTGTTAATCGAGGACATAATTAAATAAGTAAATAAATGTGTGATATAGCTAATATCTTAAGCTTTTGAATGATATGGTCAATCGCTCAATTCAATATGATTTCACATATGTAATTAAATGTGTGTGCTGAAGACATATATAATTAATAAATAAAATAAATAAAAGTGTGATATATCTAATACCTTAAGTTTTTACTGACATAATTGAACCGTCGAGTGTAGATGGGACATAAGAGCTATGGATTCATTACCGCCATATATGAGAATAATTTATCAAGAACTTCTCAACATCTACGATGAAATGAAACAAGTATTGACCAAAGAAGTTGGTAAATCGGAGAGCGTGTACTATGCAAAAAATGAGGTATTCATTAATAGAGGATGACACATTTCGATCAATAAATACACTATGAGTATTTATTTTTACATTTTCTATGATCTTGGTTAGATGAAAAGGCTGGCGATAGCCTATATGAAGGAAATTGATTGGTTGAATGATGGCTACATTCCAAAATATGATGAATATATGACAAATGCACTAGTAACCTCAACAGGTATGTTTTATGTAACACATTCTTTGATTGGCATGGAGGAACTTATCACAAAAGAGACTATTGAGTGGATAGCAAATGAGCCTTTGATTGTTCGTGCTGCATCATTTATTTCCCGATCAATGGACGATATTGCTGATCATGAAGTAAGTACAACAATATTTTCCTCTTCACAAAGTTAGAAGTTACATAAGAGATATGAAAACGGACGTATGCAATATAAATACCCACACACATGGATTATTGGTACAAGGGTATATATAAATGATGTTGTATTGAATTGATATATTGAAATCTATTGCTTGTAGGTTCAACAACAAATAGAACATGCTGCTTCAATAATCGACTGCTACATAAAAGAATATGGCGCTTCAAAAGAGGAAGCATACATTGAGATGCAGAAGGAAGTCACAAATGCATGGAAAGACATAAATAAGGAATTTCTTCTCACGAGGAAAGTACCATTTTTTATCCTCGAACAAGCTTTAAATTATGCGCGATTGGTAGATACACTTTTTGGAGGTGGTCATGATGGATACACAAATTCCAATTGCAAAACTAAAAACTTGATTACTTCGCTGTTTGTTGAATCCGTCAACATATGATGACAATATTAATGTAGATGCACCTTCGACTAAGTATTTTAATTTGGACGAGCTTTAATATATAAATAAAATCCTTTGCTTCTAAGTTCTAAGCAATTTTCATTTTTATTTGGAGCAAATGGGTTGTAGGTTTTATAACTATCTATGTTGTAACAATCAAATGTAACTTCTTTAACAAACAATTTATCTTAATTACTGCTTGATACTTTTTTGTTGTTGATTACATTTGAGAAGGGAAACTGGGGAAGTAGCGATCTTGATTCATGAGCAATGGCGTAGCCATATGGTGGTCGCTGAAAGAAATATTGTATATACAAGTAAAATAATACACGAAATGATTAAATAACATATTTTGGACACCCTTAACATAAAAAGTTGTTATTGCCCAGTGGTTTCACCTTCTTAGAATGAGGAAGTGTTCGAATATCACTAGTTCTACTTCTTGAAAAGTGTTTTTGTTGTGCTATTTTTGGACACCCTTTGTAAAATTCCTAGCTCCGCCACTGTAATCACGAGTGGTATATTATGCCATCTTATGTTTTTAAACTATTAGGAGTGTGAACTCTATATCTTAACTTTCTCTTTGTTGTTTGTACACTCCACGTGCATAAAATATGTCACATTGATGAAAATTAAATAAATTATTAGTATTAGTTCAAAGTTAAAAATTAAAGTATTACTATCCCAAAAAAAAATTAAAAAACATTTTTCTTACGGGGGGG
>JAJOOH010008902.1:0-33405 GCA_029582605.1 Solanum gracilifrons
ATATCTCGCTCTCTTTAAGGAGATTCAAGCCCACTGCAGCAAATGTTTTCACCGGTCCAGCAGTAGTCCTCTTTGACTTGTCCCCTCCAGGATACAACAGCCTTCACAAAGAATAACTCAACAACTCTGGACAAGAGTTGAGTCCAAAGCTCCACAAAAAAGAACACCTCCCTTCAACTAATAAGAACTCTCTTTTTTGACTAACTCTTTCACTCTATATTTTTCTAGTGTATTCTATCTATATCAAACCAAATGAAGACCACCACTATTTATACTAGAAGAAGTCTTCCTAGCAATGAATAGGAAGATAATGGTGTAGTAAATAGTGAAGATAATGGTTTTAGGAGTTACATATGTTACAAGGATAATGGAAGAGTAAAGAATGAAAATAAAGAGAGTGTAACAAATGCATCCAACGGCAAATGAACATGCTGCCCAATTCCAACGTTCACTGGAACGTTTCTGCCAGCATTTTATGACCACTAAGTCAATGGCCAATTCATGAGTAATTAGGCAATATTATGGCACCAAAATAATGAGCAAATTTAATATAAAAAATAATATTAAAATGCTCAATCACTAACATATGATATGTCCCTCTAATTGTGGCATGACTAATATTTTAAAAATATTTTAATTATCTAAAACAATTTTTTTTTAAAGCTATTGAAAATAGAAATTACTAGATTCAAAAATATATATTTTTTGGATCTTGAAAAGATATATTGTTTTGATTTGGATAAATTATGGGGAAAAATTAATAGAGGTGGATTTTTATTTCATTCAATAAGAAAATGACACATAATAAGTATTTTTTTTTAAAAAAAGAGAGGGTTGTTAGTTGCAAGGGTATAAGTGAGCCAAAAAGGTGGATGTGAGGGTAATTTTAGACTAAAAAGATGAGTAGAAAGATATTTTTAGATTAAAAGATGGATGAAGGGTACTTTTAGACCTTTTCCTGTAATTCAGGGGTATTTTTGACCCTTTTCCATTTTTTTTATTGACCAATATATAACTAACATTTAAAAAAAAATCTTGATATATTAATTTTTTAAATAATATGTAAATTTTCTTATTTAGAGGTAAATGAAATTCGTGAATTCCTTTTTATTTTTTATTTTCCTCTTTATTTTGTTGTCTTCTCCAATACACCTCCTTCTCCATTGAAGCACATTTTCCTTTATCTTCATCCCACTTGTATCAATTATTTTCATTTGAGTAGCTCTTTAATAATATGTAAAATTCTACATCAATACCATATTATTTGTAAAATTCTACATCAATACCACATTATTGACATCGATTTCATTTTATATTATCGACGTGGATTTCACAAATATAAACTGTCTTGCATTTTGTGTAATCCATTTTGATTTTTTAAGACAAGATCGCTTCCAAAAAAATCAATCTTCAAGAGGGCAGATTTGAAGGGAAAGTTCGAAGAAGATAATGTGAATTTTCTTCACTAAAGTTATTCTTCAAAAAATTATTGAATGATGAAGAAAAAAGAGCACTGATAATTGGAATTTTGAAGAACAAGGAAGAAGAAAGAGAGGAGGGCCGAGGCCGACCATACAGATTTGTGAAGAGGAAGTCCACTAATTAAAAGTATTTAAAATTAATAAACTAAAATTAATAAAAAATGGTCCACATTTTAAATTTTGAGAGGAGAAAAGATTTAAGAAGATGGGGCCCACTAATTAAAAATAATTAAAATGAATGAAAATGGCCCATATTTTAAATTTTGATGCTTGAAAATGTATTTTTTAATTAATTAATTTTTAAAAAGTGTTTGAGAAAATTGTGAATAATTAATAAAATAAAAATAATGATGTGGTGCTTACATGACTAATTGATTACTATGTGGCAGGTGAGAGTAATGTTATGATTTCATGGTGGTATTAAATCACTTCAAAATTGTTAAGGATGTACTTAAATGTCCGTATAATTAAAGTGTTAAAATAAGTTTTGCTATCAAGTTCAAAGGTGATTTGGTGTAGTTTCTTCTCTAATTTATATGATCAATTACATATATTTATAAATTTTATTTTAAATTTAATCATGACATATATATCTTTATCTTATCTTATTTAATTTAAAATTATTTTACTCCTCTTTCAAATAGAATAAATGGTCAAAAAAAATATAATTTCAAAATCATAATCTCAAAATAATTTAATTTGCTAATGCAATCACTCAATGAAATTTGGTGTAACTGGAGTCAAAGAAGCTGATGATGTTACTTCTTTTTTCTTCTTTGCTTGTATAATCTCAGAACAACAAAAATAACTTATAGTGACAATAAATATATTTTAATAAAGAGTGTTAAAATATTTATCGACATTAATTAATTGTTAATGTACACAATGTCGCTATAAACTCTAAGAATATTTACACATATTTAGCAATAATCAAATTATTGTCGTTAATTAATTGTGGCTAAAGATTATTTTTGACGTAGTGTCTGAGCTTAGGTTACTCTGTCGATTGAATTCCCTGTACATTTCTAAAAGACACATACACGATTTCAAAACTATGCAATATCCGCTCCAGAGCGGAGTTAGGAGGCGCCGGGGGTTTCACTTGATCCTCTTTGTTAAAAAATTACATGGTACAAGTTTCACCTCATAATAAAATTCTTGTGCTCCTATTAAAGACGATTTTAATATCTAATACTAGATTTGAATTTAAAAGACTTGAAGGTCGAAGGAAACTCATATTTCAAAATAGTGTAGCATATGACTCAATTAAATCATATAATTTAAATTTGCATTATACAAGGCAATATAGAAAAAGGAAAACACCAATCTGAAACATCTTACCAAGTTTAGTCCGATCAAACAATGGTAGATTTACAAAATGTACTGGTAAATTTCCTAAATTTCTTTCAAAACTAAACTTAAAAAAAATATAGCCGTTCATAAAAAAAAAAACTTCTCATTTAAATACACTACTGAAATTTTAACAAAAGTATTATTAAGCAACCAAAATCTTACACTAGATTTTTGTTCTTAACACCAAAAGATTTTGAAAATCTTATTATGAGTTCGAAACGTTGTGCTGCTTGCAAGCAATTGAGACGAAGATGTCCTTCAGATTGTATTTTTTTGCCATATTTTCCTCCAAATAATCCTCAAAGATTTTCTTTTGTTCACAGAATCTATGGTGCTAGTAATGTCGGAAAGTTGCTTCAGGTAACACTATAGTATATACATGTTAATTATTATATTAGTTTCGAAGAATATACATGTATTTTTAAATTTTGAATTTGTCTCTGATCATGATTTCATAGTCTTATTGCATTTTCCACTTATGTATTGTTCCTCTTATTTCATTAGTAACTTCCTCTTTTCTAAGTTCTAATTATGTTAGAAATATTTTTCATGAAATTAATGACAAATTAATTTTACTCTTGTTAGTTAATTTTGTTTATCTTTTTTCTTTTGTGAAATATCAGCAAGTACAAGAGCATCAACGAGCTGATGTAGCGGATTCCTTGTACTACGAGGCTTATTGTCGAATTAAGAGTCCTGTTTATGGCTGTGTTGGAATTATAAGCATTTTACATCAAGAAATCGATCGTTTAGAACGCGAGTTAGCAAAAGTACAAGCTGAAATTAGCCTTGTTAAAGGCCAGACACAAATAGAAGGACAATTAGCACAAGGGCAACAAGTTGAACTTTCATCATCATCTTTTGATCTTTCTACTACTACTCCTTGGTTTTACTAGAATTGCTTTAAGTTACTCTAAATTAACCAAGATAATGTCATGTACTCTTTTATTCGAATAATTAAATTATTTTATTTGAGTCGATCATATTTTCACATAGTTTTAATTGTAATCATTGAGATTCTCTGGTTGAAAATTAAGCTGATTCCATCGCGTTAAATATAATATATATAGTGTGATCGATATATGTTATATTTAAGTACTATCTTTAAATTGTTAACAAGTCATACCTAATTGATAAATTTATCTTGTTCGTAAGTCACGTCAGGTGGGATAAAGTTGTCTTGTTCACAAGTTATGCTGAATTTTTATTATCACGTGTTTGATATGATAAAAGTCAATTTTCTAATGTTTGGTTGCATAAAAATCTTTTTTAAGGAAAATATTTACTATTAATAGGGAGGAATTGACTTTCCTAACTTATAAAAGAACACCATTGTCCTAGTAACTATTTTAATTTGTATTTTTTTTTTTTGGATTTTCCACTCGAAGTTTGATAGTCACGTTAGCGACTTGATTAATTTGAATTCATGCACTCATTTAAGGGAGATATTGATTTTCCTAACTTATGAAGGAATGCTGTTTTCCTAGCAACTGTAGCTTAACTTATATTTTTTCTTTTATTTCTCACCTAGTGTTCATGATCCCCATTTGGAGTCCCGAGTAATCAATCTAAATTCGTGTAATGTAAGGTCCATATAAGGTGGGAGCATTGCCTAATAGTACTTAACATGTTCTTTTTCATATTCAGACTCAACCTTAAACCTTTGATTATGAATGGAGAAATTCTATCTACCCCGACAACTTATTTCAACTAACACTTAAATATTATTTTAATATTTAATACTCAAAAATTCAATTAAAACAACATTATTAGTTCATCCATTATATATCATAAAGTATTTTTAACTAATTAACTAAGCAATTACAAAAGATTTTTTTTTTTGTAAAGTGTGTAATAGATGATTGGGAATTGCAGTAACATGGATTCTTCATATAAAGTTGCAGAAAATATGCAATGCATTTTGTTGTATGGGAAAACGGCTTCAACTGATTTTCATGACATCATACGAATACCATTGTGAAATTGTGACATCAGTGTGATAACTTAAATATCTTTTTTTTTCATCAGCAACAACCATAACTAACACATGAAATATAATCTTTCTACTATATGATGAAATGATGAATATATGATTTAGTTTGTAGTACTGAACAATTAAATTGTTATCGGAATCAATTTTTAGGTTATATTTTATCTCTTTATAACAATTTTTTGTTTTTACATATAATAACAACATGACAAAAAAACCATTTTTATAACAATGCATTTTTTTTTAAAAAATTTACCCCACTATAGTATCTGTTTTTTGATAACATAATAATCAATCATCATCATTATAGAAATAAAATCTCTAAAATTATCAATAATAGGTCTAGAGATTCAGAATGAATATTTTGATATTTTAATATTATTTATGACAAATAATAATATATGAATATATATTTTCATCATGAATAGATTGAAATCTACAAAACAAGCTACAATTTTTCAAGTACATTTAAAATGTGTCTTTTAGATTAAATCATTATACATTTAATCATGAATTGAGTGAAATTGTATTAACTTTATTCAATTTTTAATTTGTGAAGTATGCATATTTTTGAGATTTAAAATTTAAAATAATTTAGTTAAAATAAGAAACACACTTGGCAAAATTCACTTAGTTTATTTAATTTAAGTCAGTATTCTACTTAAAAGTTTCAAATAGAGATCTTTAAGTTGAAGTTGCATTAAAAAGTATAATGATAGTGTGATACTATTATATAGTAGCAATCATCATACTAAAATAAACAGAAATATGGAAAAAAAATAATCTAATTCCAATAACAAACCTGTTGAACAACAACAATTACGATTTTCAATGATGGAAATTACAAGTATGTTGAAATGCAAGCAAAATACATTCAGAAAGTAAATCAACCGTACACTAGCTAACTTTTGCTAATGTGAAGATTACAAATTGGCCATAGGAGTACTCCGAAATATAAAACAGACACTTTAAAAACGAATTGTGCCTATCCATGCCCTCATCGATGCTTCAACGATGATGTCCCATTCCTAATGGATGATGTCCAACACCTAGTGGATGATGTCCATGTACCCGACCCAAATTTGGGCTATTAACCAAATGAGCCAAAGTTGTCATGGCATGCGATTGCCCTGAAATTAGCCCTGCAGTTGAAGGATTTTGTGCCAAGATTATTGAGTAACCATCATCAAAATTGTCCATGCCTTGTGCCACTAGCTGCCATACTAAGCACCCTCCCATTGTCCCTCCTGCTTTGGCAAAATTGTACACATTTCTGTAAACTAAACTCATGAATGTGTTTCTTGCATTTTGATTGTATCCTGGATCTTTGCTCGACTTCCCAAATTCAGCCAGAACCAACGGCTTCTTTAATATGGTTCTTGAATCTTGCCAATGACTTGTCATCCATCTTTGCATGAATGTTGCTTGAGCGTCATCACTTTGTCCAGACAACCTGTCAACCGAAAATGTTTTCTGTTATATTACGAGTTTGAGTTATATGCACTGACAGTATATATATGTCTGTTTATACCATAAGGTAAAAGGATGTTTATTGAATGTACCATTGGTCAGTGTATGCATGTATAGTAGCAAAATCAATCTCTTTAATAAGATGGCTACTGATGAAATCGGTTCCAACTTGGAAACCAGGATTAATTTGTTTTTTTTCAGGCATTGAATCGCCATAAAATCCTTCCATTCCTATCTCTAACAAGTGTTTTTTGTCTAGTGATTTCACAAAACTTGCCATTTCTTGAACCCATCCCTGTAAAAATCACATCACATATAATTATTACAAAAACAGTACAATCAATAAGATAACATATGATAGATTGGTGTCTATTTTTTTACTCACATTAACTGTTTTTCCAGAATAATCATCATTGCAGCGAGGCTCATTGATAAGTTCCCACGCCATTATTGTAGAGTCATCTCTGTATGCTATTCTAGTCATTGTATTGACCCTTGTCACTATTTTCTTAACATGATTCTTGTAATAATCTTTAAGAACTGGATGAGTGTAGAAATCATCTTCACTGTTGATATTCTGAATTCCAGCATTTTTTGCCCATTGTGCATATTGACTTCTCCCTCCAAAATCTTTGTAGTTATTCACAAAGCTCAATATTAAGCGTATCCCATACTTTCTTGCTTCCGAGATCACAATATCCAATCCCTATATCAAATAGTGAAGAAAACAAGAAGCTTATTTGCCTCTAATTCTTGATACACATAATTAAGTAAATAAAATGTATGTCATGAGCTGATCACACACTTTAATATGATATCAGAACAGATAGGGGTGGAGGAGCAATGCAGAGCTGGACAAATGTTTAATGGGGCAGGTCAGGGGATATCAACAAGAATATCTATATACTTTGTCTGTGAATGAAGAATTAGGTCCACACGATTGAGGGACGTATTGATCAGTCATAATTAAGCAAACAAAAAAGTGTTCTATCTAATAATTTAAGCTTTTACATGAGCTTGATCAAATAATTAAGCAATAATAAACGACCTGTAAAACGCGTTCATCATAGACACCAGGAGAAATTTGCAATGCTGCATCGCCACCATCGCTAAAAGCCCAAGTCCTGCATACAGAGAGGCTAGCAGCAGAGGCTTCTTTGAAAACCTCAGAGACTTTATACCTCTCAGTTGGCTCAGCAGCAACATGCATTAGCCAATAAGAGTTGAAACCATTGAACAGAAAAGGTGATCCATTTAGTACAAAATGAGCACCTCTTGTTCTAACAAAATCAACATTTTTAGTATTTTCTATATTCCTAGCTTCTGTGACTATAGCTAGTAGGAGGAGGCAGAGCAAGGCAAAGAATGAGCTAATTGCTCTACTAAAATAAGCCATTAATCAATTTGTTAGAACAATGTATATGGAAATGAAGATTTGAGTATCCAATAGATGTTTGTAGGGGTATTTATAGTTACTTAGAGCTTACTAAAAATAGAAAAAAGTAAGAAGATGAAGTGATTAGGAGGATTTTCAGGATTGATAGCCAATAGTTGGTCAACTATATTTAGCAAAAACGAATTTCTTTATCTTTAATTTCAAGGTTTTGTGGAGAGCTGACAGAATGTGAAAATTCAGTTGGAAGGAAAAAGGGAAGAGAATTATTGATCAGAAGAATGAAATAGATTTGATAAAATAAAAAAAGTGTTATGAAATGTGGATGATGTCTTATAAATGTGCTTCTCCATGTGCCTTGTTTTAATAAGTTCATAGGAACTTGAATGTCCAATGGAAAGGTTGAAGAGGTTATAATTAAAGAACCTCTCCTTTTATCCTGCAGGATTTGAAGCCAAGAAATGCTGACTTGCATGTGAATTTGGGACACGAGCTAAAGCTAGGTTCAGTACCAGAGCTAGAATTTTCATTAAGAAAATTTAAAATATAAAAAGTAAACATACACGAAAGTCAAATGGATTAAACATCTACTATATATACATAAAAAAAATAAAATTTAAGCTTTTATATACAATGTAAATTTCGGACGAAAGGGATACACATGAACAACCTTGCACACCCCTTCTTCCTAGTCCTAGTTGTGCCCTATAGGGGCAGATCTAATGCTTTGACACTGATTTTATCCAAATCCAGTATTTTAGTTTGGAGTATATATAGATTTCAAGTAAAATTAAAATCCGCAAAAATTTCAACAAATATTAGATATGAAACAATAATTTTAGAAGTATAAATGTAGTAAACTAAAAACCTTAAAAGGTAAAAATGAATCAAGTTAAAGTTCTGGATCCGACTCGTGTTGGAAGGAAAAACATGAAGGTCAGTTGAATATAGTTGGAAAATGGTTAGTTAAGAAAGAGAAGTAGTGGTTATTGTAACGGATGAATGATACTAGCAAAAAGGCACTTTTTTTTTCCAGTTCAGTTATCCCATTTAAGTTTGTTGATCTTCCAAAAAGAATCTCTCCACTAAACATTTTGAGAACAAATTAAATCTCTAAAGAAGCAATCCCTATCCAAAATCCAAATTTAGGACTCTACGCATCATGAAAATGTTCAAGATTGTTTAATTTGATGAGCTAAAAAAGTATATTTAAAGTATTAAAATTCAACATATAATTTAGTCCCATGATATTATAAAGTATTCATGACTAGTTTGAATAATTCAAATTGGCATTGCATAGGGCTGGATAAAAGAAAAGTGTTCCTTAATTACATGTGATTTTTTCGTTTTCATGACTCGAATTCATAATGATCTCTAATTAACACTCATTCAACTACTTTTGGCACTAGACGTTCCCAAAATGGGGATTTTTAGGTAAATTCAATATAATAGACGCAATTAGCATTTCAACCTTTATTTTCCGTTCAAGGACTATTTGAAAGAGAATCCAGTATTCTTGGTCGTGAATATCTAGACTGATTATTTATGGTTCAAGAATTTGTGTTGAGATAAGTAATGAAAACATCCCTAAATTTGGTGTGAATTATTATTTTAGTCCCCCAATTATTGACAGCCTTAAAAACGCTCATCTACATTATTAAATAATATAAAAACACCTGTTTTTATGTCACATGTCATCCACCTATGCGTATATGTGGATTTTTTTGTTGATGTAGCATAGACATAGATATATATATAGTTTAAAAAAAAGAAGAAGAATATTTTAAACAATTAAATGCTAGAATTTAGTAATTAAAAAAGAGAAGAACTTTTAAAAATAAAAAAATAAAAAAAATCTTAATGTACTCCATCCCCTATCTAGTACCCCACCCCCCTAACCCCCCAACCCCGTTTATTTTTAAAAGCATTAAAAAAAGATATTCTTATCTCTAATTAAGTAATTTAAAAGTGAAAATCAATTTCTTTATTCATATACGGAGTATTTGTTATTTAGGCTTATGATTATTAATTTTGGATTAAACATGTATACACTTGTATGTTTTCTTCATTTGCGCCCTTTCTCAATAAAGCTCACACTTTATTTGTGATTTGTGCTTAAAACCCCAATGAACCTTAGAATTATTTTACGTTTTTTACTTTCGATAACACTGACTTCGAGCTACATTGCTTTAAGGTTTCACAATGGTTCCAGTGGTAGGCTGAGGACTACATTATTATGCTCAAAAATACAACTTGCGATTTTGGAACTACTATAAACGCTTAAATTGACAAAAGTCAAATCTTAATAGTAACTGATGAAATAGTCGAACTGTGCATAGGGTGACTCGTATTCTCAAGTGATTCACAATTAAATTGATTTATAGTAACTAATAGTACTTAATGAGCAAATGCAAATTAAACATGTCAAATAGCAGATAAAGAAGAGAACAATACTTACTAATATAACTTGTCTACAAAAACAGAAAAGAAAAGAAGACATAAAACTTTAATCCCTATGCTCTTGAAGCAACCCCTATTTCTTTCTTAGAATATATCAACATGTTGAATCTTGAGAGATAACAGCACAAGTTTTTGAAGAATCAACAACTAATACTCCAGTTTGAGTACTGTCTTGTAAATTCTCAAGGCGTAAGCCTCAGGTAAAGCTGCAAACGTTGAATCAATTAAGCTTTGATCTTTTGCATCTTGATGGAGTTTATCAAACACATTGGCACTCCAAAGAAGGGTGTTGGTATAGGATATGTTAGCCTTGAAATAGTTGTAATATAAATCATAATTATTGTTAGGATTTTGAACTGAGAAAGTGAGGTTCCAATTGTCTGGATTGTACATTAGCAGAGGATGAACATAACGAGTCAATACAGAAAACGAAGATGATGACATTGCTTCAATTTTGAATTTGGGATCGCCAAGTACCATAGTAGTATCTTTATGATCAACATAGAATACGCGAAAAGCTAGAGTGGCACCAAGAGCTATGACTAATACATGTAGTAAGATTTGTAAAACCAAAGACTTTTTTGTAAAATCAATTGTTGTTGCATCCTTGTTATTTGATTTCTCCTCCATTTGATTAATACAAAAAATAAAATTGACAAAAAATTGATGAAATAGAAAAAGTTTACTAATTGAGAATGTAATTTCTTAGGTTAAAAGTGTGATTGTTATATAGAATTGAAAAGGTCATCATTCTAAAAGGATTAGGAGAAATTGTTTCCATTATGTAATTGGATTCGGAATTATTTTTGAGATTTAGGTGTTGGATTAATTTTATTTTTAAGGCATAAAGTGTTTGTTTTACGAAAAAAAAATGTTTTTCCTAATTGTATTCTACTTAGGTTTGATAATGTTGGAAACTTTTTCCAAAATCCAAATCATTATTTGTCTTCTTTTTATTCCTTACCTTTTTTGTTTATTCTATTATTCCAAAATTAGTTTTTCCATGTTATTTTCCACTTTTAATATATTAAATTTTTTTTTAGCAAAATTGATTTTTTTGTGCTCCCATCTCCAATCCATCTCTATTTTACTCTCTATTCTCTATATTTGGAGAGTAAAATAGAGAATCGGTTCTCCAAGCACTCTCTATTTCACTCTCTATACTTCAATTATAGAGAGGTGAATAGTAGTTCTCCAAACTATTCACCTCTCTATTTTTCTTTTTGATTATTTTATTATTATTTCTATTATATTACTAATTAAGTCTTTATCATTTGTTATTATTTTCTAATGTAATATAACATCTAAAAATATATTATTAACAAGTTACTACTTTCACCCATATTTTATTTTTATTTTTAAAATTGTCACTTTAAATATGCAATTTAAAGTTATTTTAATATTATTTATATTATATAAGATTATTAATTAAGTCTCTAATATTTGTAATTATTTTCTAAGTAATATAACATCTAAAACATATTATTAATAAGTATACTACTTCCATCCCGAATTAATAATTTTTCTAATTTAATGTTTAGTTTTATTTTTGTCATTTTAAATATGTAATTTAAATTATAATTAATTTTTCATTATGAAATATGCACAAAATTTACATGATAATTCAAACAATCTACTTTTATGTTAGTGATAAATTATTAAACTACATTTTTTAATGAGCATGAAAATATTTGATATTATAGTTCAAAATGGAATAGGGGAAGTAAATTATTACGAAATAATTGGATACAAGCTGAAATTGTTAATTTAAACAATTTTTAGCCACACCTAAAAAAATAAGGACAAAAATTGCTTATTTTGAACTCCATAATACATTAATAGAACATTTATGAGAGTAATGTAATAATCTTGAAAGTTGAGTATTTATGTAAAATTTAAAATAAATTTTACGATGATACAATATTTATTGTTTTATTAGAAAATAGATTTAGACTGGTTGTAGAGTCGCCACTTAATTTTTAAAGGGAAATTAAGAAAACTGATTTTTTCAAGAGATTAAAGACAAAAAATCTAATGAAAATAATTAAGGGGGTTCGAGGTTCATATTAGCATTTCGGAAAGGGTTTGAAAGCACACGAAATGCTAACATGCGGTTATCCGGTGATTAATTATTTGACTAAAATAATTTTAACTTAGCTTAAATTGCAAACTGAACCATTTTATAGTTAGAACCATTTTAAGGGAGAAATGGAAAAATATTGCAATATTATTCAAGTGAAGTATTTTGTAAACTTATTTATTTATTATTTACTTTTTAAGTCAAGTAAGAGACGGATAATTTAGTTAAGTGATTAATTCAGAATGAGTGTCTTTTGGGGATTTGAAGTTTTTAACTTTAAGATTAATAACAGATAATAACGAGTAAACAAACACAACAAAGAAAGGAGGGAAAGAGATTTGGGCCCAAATCTGGTTCCTGTCTGCCTGGGCCAGTATTTGGGCCCATTTTCATTTTGGGCCTTTGACTCTTTAGAGTCACCTGCACCTGTTCTAAACTAACGTAAAAAGACTATTTTCCTTTAGGCCTCAGGCCCAATTTTCACCTATCCTAAACTTTAACAAAATAATAATCATAACGACTAAATGGGCTTAAGCCTAATAATAACAAAATACAATCCTTTTTTATATAAAGAGTAGGCCATTGGCCCAATCTTCAATTTTTCGATCTGTTGCGTGCTTTTTCAATTTCGGGACCTGTTCATCGATTTTAATAGGTTGGCTGACTCGTCAAAGAGAAGATATTGGGCCTTTATGGCCCAATCAACGGAATGCAAGGAAGAAGAGTCTTGTTCAGTGCAGTGAACCGAAGACAAACGAGATAGAGCGTTCTATTCCACCAACAGCGACTCCAAAGCTTGAAAGTTCCCAACGAACGAACAGAGTAGGTAAAGCCTGGATAAAAGATTTCGCTCTCCTCTCCGTTTCTACTGTACCTATGATATATTTATATTTCTCTATATTCCGCTAGACTATTTTTTCCTATCCTTTCTCAGGGAGGAACCAACAAATTTTCTCAATCAAAGAAATGCCCAAATTTTCTTAAGCAGGATTTATGTTCACTCCCGAGATCAAAACCAAAAAAAAAAATCTGCCCTCAACAGTGAAAGAGGGGAATACATATAGGGAAAACTAAGGTTCACCTTGGAGGGAAAAGGGACGAGAGCCATTTCGGATTCAAGGCCCACCAATTTGAATTCCGAAAACCTTTCACAATTCAGGGGAGACACTTTTTCCTGAAGGTTCAAACCATTTCGGAAGAGGAAAGGAGGATGGACAGTGGGGATCGATCTCTCGTCCTTGAATCTCGACGTGGCACCCATCCGCGTGAGTCAATGACAGAAAATGCGGCTGCCAGACGAGATTGCAGGCGCCCCTGCTGTACGACTTCACTGGTTAAAGCAGAACAAGAGAAACGACAAGAAAACTCGTAATCTGCCGTGAGATCTTCCTCTCGAACGTTGGAGCGTCGTTCATGCGCTGAAGTGATTCACGCGTGGGGAATTGTTGGGGCTTTGCAATTTTGGGCTTTTGCTGGGAGAAGAAGAAGGACGAAGAGTATAGGGGTGGGGTCGGTTTGGTGTTGTATCGTTATATGTACTGCTGCTGTTTTATTTTGGAATGGGTCGGTTGGTACATGTTGTTGTAAGTTGTTGTATGTAATGTAGTTGAGAGAATTGGGTTTGGGTTTCTTTTTATATTGGGCTGGGATGAAGAGTGTGGGCTGCTGTAATTAGGAATTAGGATTAGAAATGGGAAATTTTAGTGGGTTGGAACGTGTGAAATGGGCATGTTGAAAATTGGAGGGGCTTATTTATGTATTGCTAAATATTGGTTAAAGATGATCCATTTAGGATTTGATCAACTTAGATTGAAAAGAAGATAGCCAAATTGCCTTACTAATTTGCAAATTTGGCTAAAATTTAGATAAGACGAGTTAATATTAATTAACGAGTTTCTTAATCTTAACAACAAAATAATTAACTTACTTATAAAATAATTAATCTAAATACGAACTAATTAATTCAGAAAGCTAAACTATAATCCAAACTAAAACTAAATTAGTAAAATACTTATTTAAATCAATGTAGAATCTTTTCTGTTACGATTTTCAAAATACTTGTAAGACATAGTAAATACCTATATAATTATACGAAATATAGTTATTATTCAAAATACTATAAAGATCGATTGAAATTACTTAAAACAACCTTGAAACTAATTTGAATTATACAAAGCTAAATATTCTAAATCGTTCAAAAAATTAAGAAGCTCGGAAATTAATTATTATCGGGGAGGGTCAAAATTGGGTGTCAACATTTTTTTTTCACTTTTATTTGAATTGTTCGTTAATATGTATTATATATAATATTTATTGCAATTTATGTTATTTAGAAATTTTGATTAAAATATAGATTATAGAGTGATTATTTGCAAAAAGAAGAAATGATTTATATTATGAAATAAGAAAGTAAAAATGAAATAGAAATAATAATATAATATTGAGGAAAGAGAAAAAAATTCTTTTTTAGAGAGTAAAATAGAAAATTAGGTTGGAGTCGATTGTCTGAAAAAAATTAAGAACTCTATATTTGGAGAGTAAAATAGAGGAGGAGGTTTGATAATTTTATGTTATTGCAGTAATCGAGATCATTAATGTTAAACTCAAATTCAAGAATGATGTTTTCATAAGTGGGTTCATTTAAATTCTTTGAATTCATCCTTGAATGAATTTTACGGTGTCGAAATACTCTTTAAATTAATAAATATTAATTTATCGATTAAATAATACTTTTATAAAATAATAATATTTCATGGTCCACCTATATTAATTTAGTGAGATTTTACTGTAGTTTTTAAACGTGCAGCCAAATGGCCCTACCCCGTTTAATTTTAAAAAATACAACTTTTGACCCGCCCTGTCCTGTTTAAGCATCGCCCTTCGCTGCCCAGCCCCAATTGTCATTCTAGTTCTAGTTGTAAGGCACAGAAAAATTAAATCTTTCAAATGAGAGGCAGGTAAATATAAAAACTTCTATTTTGTCAAACAGAGAATATGCTACAATTGTTATCTTAAATAGTTTTCCGAGGGGCCAAATGATAGTTAAGTTTTCAATCATCATCATATCATATATTATTATAAGTGGGAAGAACTTAGGGTGTGTTTGGTTTGAAGGAAAATATTTTCTATGAAAAATACTTTTTCTTGAAAAACAAGTAGATTTTTGACTTATTTTCTTATGTTTGGTTGGTGAGTAGAAAATATTTTCCGAAAAATGTTAGTGTTTGATTTATAAATGAAAAATATTTTTGAGAAAATATCTTTTATTTTTACTAGAAAATAGAAAATAATTTTTGAAATTGAAATTGAAATTGAAAACATTTTTAAAAAAATAAACTTAAATTTTTTTTTTGGGGGGGGGGAGTAGGGTGGGGCTGGCGCGAACTTAATTTTTTTTTGGAGGGGGTGGGGGGCTGATGGGGGGTCACGGGTAGGGTGGGGTGAAAAAATAAAAATTTAAAATATTTTTTAAAAACAAACTTTAAATTATTTTTTGGGGGGAGTAGTGATGAGGGTGGGGTGAAAAAAAAATTGATGTTGAAAATATTTTTTAAAAACAAACTTTTAATTCTTTTTTTTGGAGGGGCTGGGGCTGGTAGGGGGCTTGTAACATCTCGCTATTCGAAAGAACTAGGAAGAATTAAAAATTGGAAATAGTCATTTTTGGAAAGAATATAAAAATCTTGAAAATTTGTTAAGAATGTTAAGTTGAGTTTTTGGTTAACTTCAAACGACCATTACTCCTATCTCAGGATGAGTTAGGTGTGTTTCCAGATATCGTAGGAAAGATCTTGGAATAATCTTTCCAACGCCGCCAAGTTTGCGCGATTTCGAGTTCGTATGAGTGATATATGCCCATTGGAAGTTGAGTTGTTCGAATAAGGAAAGTCCAATCCAAATTTTGGAAGGGTAGTTTGGTCTTTTCCATACCCAATTGAAGTTATTTGTTATTGGTAATTATGTCAAGATCTAAACTGATAGGATTCAGTTTATGCTTTTGAAAAATAGAGTTAGGGTTTTTGGAGAAAGAACACAAGAGGATAAGAGAGGAGAAAATTAAAAAGCCAAGATCATCGTTCGTAAGGATTTCGCTTGTGGATTTCGTCAAGGAGTAATCCCTACGAGGTATGTGAGATCACATAACATTGGGTCAGTTCACCCACGTGCCAATCATGATTCAATTCAGCGAAGTATATTAGATTTGAAAGTAAATCCTTTGAGTTTTAAACATTTTCCTATAGTGTAGGGGTATTTTTGGTCCTTTCCTGTGTTAACTAATTAACTAGTAGTATATGTTTACTTATTTACTTATTTAACATATTGTTAGTTAAGTTTTATAACTACCATTTCAATTTCAACTTAATTTAATTTTTATTTTTTAAAAAGCTACAAATAGATAGATAAATCCTAGAAGAATATAAAATAGATAGTAATTCAGACATTCAATATAGAAACATACGTTACATCAATGCAAATAAAAAGTATTAACATAAGTTGAAATTGAAGATTAAATTAGTCTCAATTAAAAATTCTTTTAAAACGAGCTAAAACTTGAAAGAGTTGAAGTTGAACTCAATTCAAATTATATTGAGTCATAAACGCTCTCTCGACTCTCGATGGAGATGGAGTTAGGTGAGTTTTGTCCTACCGATTCAGAGTTACTTACATTCCTTTTGAGATTTATTGCTAAAAACCCTTTGTATGATGATGTTTTTATTACAGAGCTTGATGTTTACCTACAACAACCATGGTTAACTTATAGCTATGGCCGCAATTCATGTGGAGTAGACGAAGACGATAATAGTACTTTTCGATACTTTATTAAACGCAAATCAGTTTGGAGGATTGTGGATGGAAAAATTGGGAGTTGGAAGCAGACATGGAATAAGAAGATTATTAATGGCGGACGAATGATGAGACTGACTTATGAGGAAGATAATAAGGATGAAAAGTGGATCATGCAATAATATCAGCTTTCTGGAACTCTTCTTAGAAAGTTCAAAAAGTCTGAGTATAGAGATTATGTTATTTGTGCCCTAAGAAAGATATACAGAAACAAAAAATTCAGATACAAAAAGAAACTGACAACTATCAAATTTGCTGCTCAACAACCAAACAAAGAGGTGCTGAGTCAGAATGATGATGAGATGAACAAATTTTTTGAAAAATCAATATTGATGGAATCTAATGCACAAATTGAAGAATGTATGATCACTGACTTTGAGAAGTTGATGTTAGAAAATAATGAAACATCCCCGCTGTTTGAGAAGAACAAGACACAATTGGAGAAATCTAGCTTGGTTGCTCACCTTGTGGAAGCCATGTCAGAATTGGAAGTCGACAAATAGGTCCTTTTATTTCTAGCAATCCGTCTTGGATTTTACATATTGTGTTTGTGAATAGTTGATTAAACCTTTCTTCTTATTGTGAGATTGTGAATGGGCACTATATTCTTGAAGCAATTTCACGAGTTTAGAGTTGCTTCTTAGTTACATATATTTCACGAGTTTAGAGTTGCTTCTTAGTTACATATATACTGCATCTTTTTTTAATTCACAAGTTTAGAGTTGCTTCTTAGTTACCTGTTATAACATACAATTAGTCATATAAAATTTATTACACTAACGAGCTATGAATTGACATAATACATAAACGTACACAATTGATCATATAAAATTTCCAATAACAAACACGTGGAATACAATAATAAATCTTAAACAAGTTGGAATAACACAATACATTCAGAAAGCTAATCAAACATAAACTAGCTAATTTTTGCTAATGTTCCAAATTTGTAAGCTGAGTTACAAATTGGACAAAGGAGTACTCCGAAATATAAAAACAAACACCTTAAAAATGAATTGTGCCTATCCATGACCTCATCGATGCTTCAACGATGATGTCCCATTCCTAATGGATGATGTCCAACACCTAGTGGATGATGTCCATGTACCTGACCCAAATTTGGGCTATTAACCAAATGAGCCAAAGTTGTCATGGCATGTGATTGCCCTGAAATTAGCCCTGCAGTTGAAGGATTTTGTGCCAAGATTATTGAGTAACCATCATCAAAATTATCCATGCCTTGTGCCACTAGCTGCCATACTAAACTCCCTCCCATTGTCCCTCCTGCTTTCGCAAAATTGTACACATTTCTGTAAACTAAACTCATGAATGTGTCTCTTGCATTTTGATTGTATCCTGGATCTTTGCTCGACTTCCCAAATTCAGCGAGAATCAATGGCTTCTTTAATATGGTTCTTGAATCTTGCCAATGACTTGTCATCCACCTTTGCATGAATGTTGCTTGTGCATCGTCACTTTGTCCAGACAACCTGTTAACCGAAAAGGTTTTCTGTTATATTACGAGTTTGAGTTATGTGCACTAACAATATAGAGATCTGTTTAGAACTCTTTACCATTGGTCGGTGTATG
The DNA here is from genome assembly GCA_029582605.1 of Solanum gracilifrons. Lineage (NCBI taxonomy): Eukaryota > Viridiplantae > Streptophyta > Magnoliopsida > Solanales > Solanaceae > Solanum > Solanum gracilifrons. The sequence goes on from JAJOOH010008902.1 coordinate 18,663, forward strand.
CATGTATAGTAGCAAAATCAATCTCTTTAACAAGATGGCTACTGATGAAATCTGTTCCAACTTGAAAACCAGGATTAACTTGCTTCTTTTCTGGCATTGAATCGCCATAAAATCCTTCCATCCCTATCTCCAACAAGTGTTTTTTGTCTAGTGATTTCACAAAACTTGCCATCTCTTGAACCCATCCCTGTTGATAAACATCACATACTCACATAGTTAGCATAAAAAACATGAAACATTATTGTGTTTGCTTTTAGTTTTTACTCACATTAACTGTTTTCCCAGAATAATCAGCATTGCAGCGAGGCTCATTCATAAGTTCCCATGCCATTATTGTCGAGTCATCTCTGTATGCTATTCTAGTCATTGTATTGACTCTTGTCAATATTTTCTTAACATGGTTCTTGTAATAATTTTTAAGTACTGGGTGAGTATAAAAATCATCTTCACTGTTAATATTCTGAATTCCTGCATTTTTTGCCCATTGAGCATATTGACTTCTCCCTCCAAAATCTTTGTAGTTATTCACAAAGCTCAATATTAAACGTATCCCATACTTCCGTGCTTCTGATATCACAAAATCCAATCCCTATATCACAAAGAATTGATCCACGTTAATTAAAGTCCTTAAATATAAAACAATGTCACATTTACTACACAATAAAGAGAACAAGAAATTATAAGCCTCTAATCTTGAGACATAATAAGTAAACAAAAAGTAATGAGAATATGAGATGATCACATATTTTTAAACTAAGAAACGACCTGTAAAACACGTTCATCATAGACACCAGGAGAAATCTGCAATGCTGCATCGCCGCCATCACTAAAAGCCCATGTCCTGCATACAGAGAGACTAGCAGCAGAGGCTTCTTTGAAAACCTCAGAGACTTTATACCTCTCAGTTGGCTCAGCAGCAACATGCATTAGCCAATAAGAGTTGAAACCATTGAACAGAAAAGGTGATCCATTTAGTACAAAATGGGCACCTCTTGTTCTAACAAAATCTACATTTTTAGTATTTTCTATATTCCTAGCTTCTGTGACTATAGCTAGTAGGAGGAGGCAGAGCAAGGCAAAGAATGCTCTACTAAAAGAAGCCATTAATTAATTTGTTAGAACAATGTATATAGTTTGTAAAATGGAAAGGATGATTTGAGTAGCCAATGGATGTTTGTAGAGCTATTTATAGTTATTTACAACTTGCTAAAAATAGAAAAAAGTATGAAGTTGAAGTGATTAGGAGGATTTTCAGGATTCATATCCAATAGTTGGTTTGCTAAATTTGGCAAAAACAAATTTCTTTATCTTTAGTTTTGTGGAAAGCTGACAGAAGGTGAAAGTTCAGTTGGAGGAAAAGGGAAAGAGTAATATAGGGAATTGATAAGAAAAATTAAAGAATTAAAAAAGGAAAATGGAGGTGCCATGAAATATATAATGTGGGTGATGTCTTATGAATTTGATAGGCACATAGGGACTTGAATATGAGTATATGATATAGAAGGTTAAAAAAGCTTAAATCAGAGGAGGATTCAGAATTTAAAATTTAGAGGTTCAAACTTGGTCTGTGACTACAAATGAATTTTTACTCATTCACCACATCTATGTACAGGGTTCCCAATGGAAATACTTAGTTTTACTCAAAGGTTTCACAATATAAATATAAAGTCTGAGCAAAAGTTATTGAATTCTCGAGAACGCACACGCATACATCCGCCTATGTGCCTTAAAGTTAATGAACCTCCGTTCATCCCACATGATTTGAAGCCAAGAAATGCTTAAATAATCAGCTCATACTTTAAAGAGGTTTTAGGAGCCCATGCATGTGAAGTTAGGCGTCGGGCAACGTAAATTTTTTTTTACCTTAAAGAATAGAGATGAGAGAGTAAATAAATACATTTAAGGGTTGAGTCGATTCAACATCTATTTTATGTATAAAATGATCAAAATATAATTAGGAAGTAATTAAATACACGAAGAAGATAAAGAGCAGACTGGATTCAACACCTATATAAATGATCAAATAAGGAAGTAATTAAAGACACGAATAAGATATGGGGCTAGCTGGATTCAATTTCTATTTATATATACAATATGATTTTTGAGCGCAGGAGATTTGGATCAACTCCTACCGCTCTGACCAGGTAGGAGCTAACCTACTGCGCTTGATTGCTGAATTCATCCCAACCTAGTATTGAAATTAAAATCACAAAAGTTTCAGCTAATATTTTATTTGATCTCGTAATTTTGAAGTGCAATAAGTATGGCGTTATAGAACCTTAAAAGTTAAACTCATGACTAAATCAAAATCCTGAATCCATTTCTGACGGCAAGAAAGAGAAAGGGCATGAGCTAATTAGGAAGTTGATAGATGTGGTGAATATTTTGAAAATGGTTAGTTAATTAAGAAACAGAAGAAGTGGATATCCCAACTGATTACTCCATAAAATATGCATGACAGAAGCAACATATATCTATAATAAGAGAAATATGACTATGAAAATGGCTTATGCATGCATTCCATGTGGCTAGTTGGCATCACCTTCTACGTATACTGTGGTCTGTGTAGTAGTAATAAATTCAGTTATCTCAACTTCTATATGTAAATAACAAGTTATTGTTTGACGTAGCAATATGCACAAAGTCAAAATTATCAGAATATATAGTGGCGGGGTCATGATTTTCATTAAGAGGATATTAAAAATATAAAAAAGTAACCATGTGAAGAAGTTAAGCCAAGGAGATTCAACTGCTATATGATATAGATATATATAAAAAATAATTTTAACCTTATATATACCGTGTAAATTTCAACGATCCCCTTCCTATTTTCCGGTACCCTAGCTCCGTCCAGAAAAGAAATACGTTCTTGACAATAATATTAGGGAGAGTTGATTTATATGCATGTAACCCTTTACAATTGTATTTTTAATTTTATGTACTTTTTACAACAAAAGAAATATCTTATTTTTTATACTGAATAAATCTGAAAAGATCATTTTCTTTCTTTCAATTTGGAAATGGCGAAAATAAATGATTTCCAATCATGGAGTTTTGATTAAATTTGAATCATGCATTGCGAGGCTTTTGAGGTGGAGCTCCCAACAGGATTTTCTACATACGTTTGACTCAAATCCTAGACATTTGATTACAACTCATGTTATATCATCAACCAATTACTTAGTTAATTATATTGCTACTAGATTGAGAGGGTTGAAACTAAAAGTTGAGATAAACGAAAAGTTCATTAACAAACAACATACTAATTAAGAAATAAATTTTCCAATTAACTTACTCCCTCTGTCTCAATTTATGTGACTTACTTTCCTTTTTAGTCAGTACAAAAAAAAATGACACATTTCTATATTAAGTAACAAGTTAACTATAAAATGTCTATTTTACCCTTAATGAAATGATTTACAGCCATACAAATTTCTATCATTCATTTTGGACCACATGTTTTAAAAGTATTCCTTACTTTCTTAAACTCCGTGCCGAGTCAAACTACCTCACATAAAATGGGACGGAGGGAGTATCATATAACAATACCCTATCCATTCAAGATGTGAAATTTGAAATTATAACATATGTAGTATATGAAGAAAATATGAAAATCTTCTCTCTTTTAATTTGGCTAAGATTATACGTCATTGGTAGTTAGTAAATGGAAGTAAAATGGACAACTTTGCAGAAAGTCTGCTCTATTATTTGATACTAGTGATATCACATATATTACCCCTCCATTTGTTTGTTTAAAAAAAAATTCCTTTTTTTTAGCAATTTTTTAATTCTAATATTCCACATGACATGTTTATTTACACAAAACGAGATAACATTTTAACACATTTCACATATCTTTAATTTAATATTAAAAAATTCAAAAAAATCTCTATTTTTTTAAACTTGGCATCAAATTATATCGACTAACAAATTGAAACAGAAACAAATTAAAAAAACGCAGCCGCGAAAATGATCAGTTAATGTTAGTGACGTATCTCAGTAATCCAGCTGACGTTTTAATTAGCACAACATATTGTATTTCGTTGTAGGCTCAATTTTTTTTGAAGTATATAGATAATAATCAAACCTTTTTATAACACTTATTATCATTCATCAAAAAATTTTGTTTTAAAATCTTTTACAAGTTTATTATTTTTATTTTTATGTTTGTTTTATGAGATATCTTTATTTTATACAAGGGATTTGAAAAATGAAAAAAAGGTCATTTTTTATTATTCAATTTGTAAGTGAGTCTGAGATTATTTCGTCCTTTTATCTTTCAAAATAGAGTTCGTATACTTGGAGGCAAAGCTCTAGGATTCCATTACGAATTCCAGATTTGATAGAGGAAGCAAAGCATATTATTCAACTTCTCGATATCCAAATTTATAATACTTTTTACGTAAATTGAAGATTTTATGCCCTAATTGATAGTCAAATATAAATTATGTGACTCTCGAAATTCAAATTATGTCAAATAAGACAATGCAATTAGTTATTCTCGAAATCATTGACCCTTTTTCTTTTAGAGGAAGCAAAGCATATTGTTCATTTAATTTGATTGTGGAACTTAGGTACATACCCTTTCTAGAAGTTTTTTTTTTTTTTTTTGACACTGACATTATATAAAAAAATAAAAAATTAATGGTGATTAATTAATGACAATAATTTAATTCTTGTTAAATATGTTTTTTTTATAGTCAATTAAGACTCTATAAATGACCATAAAGCCTATAGTAAATTCAATGACAATTAACTAATGCCGGTATGATTTTAGCCCTCTTCATTAATATGAATATTTATTGCCACTAAAAACTAATTTTGTTATAGTGTGAGTAGCTAGAATCTCTCATAGAACTAATTATTTTCCTCCATAGCCACTTAAATAAATGATACTATAGTTCTAAAAATAGTTGTAATATATATATCACACGTTTTTTTATATATATAAAAGGATTAAAACATACATTTCAATTAATTATTTGAATATTGTTAAATATACTTAGCCAATAATTACAAAGACATATTTCATAATTTACCAAAAAAAAAACTGAAAAATAAGCGTCATTTCTGATCATGGAACTAATAGAGTATACTTATTTTCTTCCATGTCCTCTAATGTATACTTATAAAATAACTCCTAAATCTTAACCAAATGAGCCAAAGCTGTCATGGCATGAGATTGGCTTGTAATAATTCCAGCAGTCGATGGATTTTTTCCCAATTCAATACAATAACCATCCTCATAATTCTCCATGCTTTGTGCAACGAGCTGCCATATTAAGCTTCCTCCCATCGTTCCTCCATCTTTTGCTAAACTATAAATGTTTCTGTATATCGTGCTCATAAATGTATCGCGTATATTTTGATTGTATCCTGGATCTCTACTTGATTTGCCAAATTCAGCTAGAACCAATGGCTTTTTCAGTATGTTTTTTGCGTCTTGCCAATGACTTGTCATCCATCTTTGCATGAATATCATTTGAGCGTCATTACTTTGACCAGATAACCTATAATTCAGCATTAAAAAATTAATTAATTCTTGTTATAAAAATATTTTAAAAAAAACAGTTAAGGATAACTAGTGTATTATGTCACTAGATAACGTAACATATGGGTGATGTTATATATATATATATATATATATTGATTTTTTTATTATTTTAACATTAACGGATATTTTATGTAATAAAAAGTGGCTCTATACATGATACTTTTGCTAGTCCAAAGGTAGAACGAATTCTTGAATCATAAAATTTTGGACCTATAATTTCGAAAATTCATTATGTTCGATATTAAAAATCAGTTAGAATTCATTAAATTTAAATTTTGAATAAAGTTGATGTAAATAATATATCAGTATCATGATTAAATTTAGAGCGCGCATTTGCAGGGCCCATTTGGAGGTGGCGCTCCCAACAATTATTTTTTCATATCTAGGACCCAAACCCGAGACTTCTGATTAAGAGTGAAGCATGTGAATTATGAAAAAAGAATAGTACCATTGGTCAGTGTATGCATGAATAGTGGCAAAATCAATCTCTTTGATTAAATGGTTACTAATAAAATCTATTCCAACTTGATAACCAGGATTAACTGACTTCCTTTCTGGCACTGAATCACCATAATCACTTGATGATCACTCGATTCAACTAATAGTTGTTTTTTTTTCAATCAACTAAAATTTACTTTTTAAAATAGTAACTAGTACTTATTAATCAGTTGAACGATTGATCATTTGAGAAATCAACTCATTTAATTCAGACGTACGTACATTAAGAGTATTTCCAGAATAATCAGCTTGGTTGCGAGGCTCATTCATTAGTTCCCATGCCATGATAGTTGAATCATCTTTGTAAGTCATTCCTGTAATGGTATTGAACCTTGTAACAATTTTCTGCAATAATGGAGTAACAATTGTAATTAATAATTAAAATTAGATATCAGCCTGAATAAAATTAGCATGTGTTAATTAATTAATGGGTGCTAGGTTTTTGTTACCTTAATGTGATTCTTGTAATAATCTTTAGTAATATAATTAGTGTAGAAATCATCGTCTCCATTTATTTGAGCTCCTGCATTTCGCACCCATTGAACATATTGAGCTTTCCCTCCAAAATCGTTGTAGTTGTTTACAAAGCTCAAGATTAAACGAACTCCATACTTCTTAGCCTCCGATATAGAAAAATCCAAACCCTACATAATGAAATATTGCGTTGTTTGACTGTATACAAAGTTCAAGAAATAAAGGGATTTTTGTTACGTACCAAAAGTACCTTTATTAAAAGTATTTGTGGTCATAAGTTGAAAAAGAAAAATTTGTAGTGTAAAAATGTGGATTTAAAAACATGTTATTATGGATAACATTAGTTAGAAGTTCAAAGTTAATTATAATAAAGAGTTTTCAAATATAGAAAGGTGTCAGTCAATGTCATATAAAACAAAACAGATGAATGTACTACCTAAAAAATACGTTCATCATAAACACCAGGTGAAATTTGTAGTGCTCTATCGCCTCCATCACTAAAAGCCCAAGTACGACATACAGAGAGCCCTGCAGAAGATGCTTCGCGAAGGACCTCGGTGACCTTGTACCTCTCACTAGGCTCAGCAGCAACATGCATTAGCCAGTAGGAGTTGAAACCATTGAATAGAAAAGGTGATCCATTGAGTTCAAAATGTGCACCATTGACTCTAACAAACCCTTGATCATTTGCATTATTTTCAAGTAAAACCCTAGCTTCACATGCAAAAGCTAAGGATAAAAGAAAAAGCACAAAAATACAACTAATTAATCTTTGAAAAGAAGCCATTATTATTATTTTGATAGACAAATGCATGTATGTATGTGTTTTTTTGTGTATTGGTCACTTGTTGGATCCAATATTTATAGTGATTGGAGTATAATGAAACTTGCTAAAAATAGTAATACTTCATTTTAATAAGTTAGAAATTAAAGGTGGTGGTTTACTAAATTTGGCTGTAATATATTTTATGAAAGCTAAAGAGTACTTTATGGGAAGTTGATAGAAGATAAGGTTATTTAGTTCAGTTGTAAAAAGCAAAAAATTCAGTTTAGAGAATTAGGAAGAGAAAAAGAATTGCTTCTATTTTTAAGAAATTAAAGAAGCTAGTGGAAAAGATGAAAACATTAGTTTTTGTGTTGGTTATTGGATGAGTACTAAAAATTTGATGATGATCAAACATATGAAGAAGTGTACTCAAAAGTTTTTGCAGTTAGAGAAGTTAGTTGGAGAACCTAATGCATGTACCAAACACGATTGTGGTGTAGTGATAGGATTACTTCACCCTTAATAAGATATTTTGAGTTTGAGTCCTGATCGAGTATATATGTTAAGAGCGCCACGCCAAATGAGTTGTGCATGTATGCAATCTAAATTTAAGCGAAAATTCTAATGCACATCAGACACCAAATTTAAGAAAGAAACTAATCCATGCATATGGTTATTTAATTTAGTGCTTCTATTAATTGCAATGAGAATTTCGTGTTGGAGGTTCTAGCTAATTTTTACCGTTATTAGACTTATTTGCATAAAACTTTAGGAGAGCTTTAGATGTACGTTTCTCTAGTCCATGGGATCGAGAATTGATTGTTTGAAGTTTGAACGGTCACTAATTAATTTGTGGTAATTAGTCAATTTTTCTGGTTTGTTTTTCAAAAGTTACTATTTTATTTTACCTAAATAAGATGATTTTTGGGAGAATAAATAACTTCACAAGGTGAATGACCATCCAGACAATCAACTCTAGAATTCTGGATGAAATTTATAGGAGTACTTCATCAGTTTAAATTCAAATATTAATTGTTGCTTATCTTGAATTCAATTTTTGTAAGTAGTAACAAAAGATAACTCTTAATATAAAAAAAAATACTATTAGATAAAGATTAAATATTTATCTTCAATATATACAAAACCTTTAAAATTAATACTCAAAATGAGTACTGCAAGTTGGTGTGCACATGCATTTTGTTGCATGGAGACTTGTTATATATATATAAAGTTCATATCAAAAAGGAAGCCTTGATGATAAACTTATTCAAGAGTTTTTAGAAAAACAAATATATATATATATATATTGTAACAAATTCGAGAAAAAACGGGTTATATTTTATTTGTGAAGAATATGATAGGATTGGATAGTTCACGTGAAGACTGAAAAGAAGCATGATATTGAGCAAAAGTTAGATCTAATTATGACGTGCTCCTAGATTTTCTTAGGATAAAGTGAATAAGTCGAAATATCAAATAGGTTGATTGAGTTGAATTTGAGTTAGTTAAAATAAGGAAATTTATAAATAAGCGGGTTGATAAAAAATGTTGAATGGATATGTGTTGAATTTAGATGGACAAAGTGAGTTATGTTAATAATTGAGTTAGTCATTGATTCGTCTAAAAGTTTCATAATTAGCATAACCCAACCCATCAATTCATACTAAATTTTAATTTATTTATTTTGTTTTCTTATAGTTTAATTAGAGCCGTTAATATGGGCTAGGCCCGTTGGGTCGATCGGCCTGACCTAATCCGTGATCTAATAGGGCTGGGCTACGATTTTTGAAGCCCATTTAAGAAAAGGGCTTGTTAGCCTAACCTGAATAAGCCTGTCGATTTGTGGGGCTTGAGAAATATGGATAGGGCCGGCCTGTGGGCCAAATAAAAATTAATTAAAAAATAAAAATAAAATAGAGTATTAAAAATAACAGAAGTCTACACTTAATTTTTTTTTAAAGTTTGAAATATTACAATTTAAATACAAATTATGTTTATAAAATATGTACTACATAAAATTAAGTTCCTAAAATTTCTAGGGAATCACTACATAGGCCATAGCCTATGGAATATTATCATAGTTTTTGTGTTTTATTAAGATCATTGGAAAACAATTAGGTTAATATTTCTATTTAGCTATTTATATTTTTACTTAAAATCAAACTTAATAATTATTATATAGATAATTTTATTTGTGTATTTGATTAACAAGTAGTAACACCAGTAGATATTTATGATAATATTTTTTAATTATAATTTAATTTAAAAATTATAAAAATTATACTTTTAGGAAAAGAGGGCTGGCCCGGCAAAGCCCGTAGCCCACACACTTGTGGGCTGGGCCGACCATTTTTTGGCCCACATAAAAAATGGGTTGGCCCGACCTGGCCCGTCAAATTGCAAAGTCTGTATGAGTTAGCCCATATGAGGTGGGCCAGCCCATATTGACACCTCTAAGTTTAATTAGTTACCAAATAAATTAATGGAACTTTTTATTTATTTATATTATAGAACACGACCCTTTTAACCCCTAGGCAACTAAAAACATCGCTTGGGGACCAATCTTTTTGGGGGTCCCCCATTTTTTAAAAGAAAATTACTTATAAATGTTAAAAAAAAATTAAAAAAATAATATTTACTACGAGTGCTATGATTTCTACTAAGGAAATTGCATATGAGATGAATTTAGAACCTGAATTTCGTAAAAAAAACAATTTAATGAAAATATTGATAACGAAATCACAAAATCTCTTTGAAATTAGAGTTGATTACTTATAGTAGATGAAGCTATTTTTTCACTTCAAAATAAATACGAACCAATTGAACCATATGGAAACATTTTTTGTTTCTTATTTAGTGGTAAAATTGAGACCACTAGATGATGAGAATTTTTTTTAAAAATATTGTCTTAACGTTGAACTTTATTTAACACATAATCGTTATTATGATATTGATAGTTTAGATTTAATTTTTAAATTAAAAGTGTCAAGATAAATAATACAAATGGAAGATAATGATCTAATAAAAATACTCAATCAAATAAAAAGACTTGATTCGTTTCCAAATACACATATTTCTTATAGAATAATGTTAACAGTTCCTGTAACTGTTGCCTTAGCCGAAAGAAGTTTTTTGAAATTAAAATTGATTAAATCTTTTATGATCAGCAATGTCTCAAGAGAGATTGAATGGATTATCTATGTTACCAATTGAAAAGGAACTATTTAAAATAAATTGATTATAAAACAGTAATTAATGACTTCACATCTAAAGAAGCTAGAAAAGTAGATTTTAAATAAAAGTATATATGATGAAAAAAATAAAATATTAGGACCCCTCTCTTAAGTTTTGCTTTAGGCCCCCAATCTTGTTGAATCGGCCCTGTTATAGAAGATATCAAACTAAAAAAAAAAAAAATCAGCATAAAGAATCGCCACTTTGTGCTACATATTTATATAAAAAATCAGCATAACTTTTAGATAACTTGGATAGGCCATAAAAAAGAATCAAAATAAGTTGAGTAAGAACAAACTCAATTTAGATGAATTGACTTATCATATTCTTAGAGATTCATTTTGATACCCCTAAAAATAAAATATAACAAAGAAGAAAAGAAAAATGATTAATCTTTCTCCAATAATAAAATTTTTAAAAGATTTTTGTACAACTTAATCCTATTGACCTACCTAGGTACGTGATAGAAAGTGCTCTAGGAATGCTCTATCGACTATTGTTGTATTATATAAGTATTTTGTTTTCGATTACAGGCATGTTTTATTACATGAGCAAAATAAAGAACCTTGAAAGGTAAGTGGGTATGTTTCATGACTACATAAATATTTATAGTAACTCGATATGATTTGTGAAATCATACGTATTCATTATTTGCATATCAAAATTTTAAAATGTACTATTTTTTCTCTTGTCAATTTCTTGTAATTTTGATTGATTTGAAATTTTAAAATACTCGACCTCTCATGGTAATAGTATAGTACGTACTTCCTCTGTCCACTTTTTTATTGTGTAAAAAATAAATGTCTATTTTAGAAAATCACAAAAAATAATTTATTATTTTTGTAGTTCATAATTAACTATAGTTATTTTAGTTTACTAATCTCATTAACTATTTTACATTTTGATAAACTTTAAATTATTTACCCATGCCATATAAATAGACTTGATCCCTATTCCCTCATGGTAATCGGTTGTCGATATGTAACAGTAATAAATCCTCTTCGGTCAATAACTTTATAACTAGAAAAAAATATTTTATCCGTCTCAAAATGAGTGTCATTTTAGTAAAATAATATCATTTCAAAATAAATGTCACTTCTAGGAATATTTAAAAAAAGTATGTTCTTCAATAATTAATATTCAATTTTCATTTTTTTTTATAGTAAACTATATGTTATATTTCTTTAATTGACATAAGTTTTGATAAGATAACACTTATTTTCGTGCAAAGAAAATACTCCCTCTGTCCCTAATTACTTGTTCATTTTTGAATTGAAACACATATTAAGAAAACAATAATTAACATAGTGAATTTACCATTTTACCCCTATTAATTATGAAGTGAGTGAATTAAAACATAAGATTTTCAATAAGTTCTACATTTTTAAAAATAATTAATTGAGAGTTATAATGGGTAAAAATAATTTGTCCTTTCTTGATTTGTCAAAATTGACAAGTAATTAGGGACAACTAAAAAAGGAAATATAGACAAGTAATTAGGAACAGAGAGGGAGTATGTACTGATACAGTTGTTTAGGTATTTAAACTTTAAATGAATGAAGATTTTCAAAGTTGCTATAAATATTAGATGATCAATTCAAAGGTATGTAGGACGGCTCATCAAATTTGATGATCTAAAGTCAAATATTGAAAAAAAAGGTACTCAATATATTTTAAAAGTATTAATTTATAAGCCTATCTTTAGTAGTAATTATTAGCCTAAATCCTAAATTTATTAGCCTCATTTTTGAGACATCTAGGTAACAATTAGGAAGAAATGAATAGGTGGCACAAATAATAATGTATTTATCTATATTATATCAAAAGCGTAATTCTTAGAGAAATATCTTCATCTTTTTATCCTTAAAAAATGAAGTTCAAATGGGAAAAAATGTAGTTATTAATTATTTTCTTAGTATTTTTGGAACTTCAAAATCTACTAAAATATGATTATTAAATCTTTATTTATCTGAATTATTAAGGATTTTAAATCGATCTCATATTTTAACTTGTATAAATATGGGGAAACCATTTCTTTCTCTTAAAGTTTACTTTGAAAAATCAAATACATCCCCCAACTTTGACATTTTCCCACATTATCCTAAGCAAACTAAATGAATTTTTGGGTGTGACATATCCCTAAAAAATGTTAATTAAAGAGTAATAATTTGTTAATTTCAATCTTTTGTTTCTTCCCAAACTTTTCTCAAAACTAGAGATATGATCAATGCAAATCCATTAAAGTGAAAGGATAATTTTGAAGAGAAAAAAAATAAAAAATAATACATCTTTAGATTTTGAAAAATTTATTCAAGACGATATTTTGGACGATAGAAGAGCGTCAGAAATTTATTTATATTGAAATACAAGTAATATAAAAGGTATAGTAATTGAAAACAACTATACTTTAAGTGTTGAATTACTTATAAAGTAGTGACAATTATTTTAGTACATTTTTTTTAAAATCTTAAGTGTCTCTTAATTTAAAACAAATATTAATGGAGTACTCTATATTGTAGTGTTGGTACTTGTTTTTAATGACTAATCCTAGTAGCCCATAATAATCTGCATTATAAATTAATCATTGCACTCTGTACTAATTCATATCTTAATTAACGCAGCGCTTTTGCTATTAATTAATTCATCGACAGAAATCACAATGCTTAACAACGACAACATTTGTGCTAACCAACTAATCGAAGCTGAAGCTCAAAGTTGGGATTACATTTTGAGTTATATGCGCCCTTCGTGTATAAAATGCGCGATTGAATTAGGAATTCCTCATATCCTTTGTAAAAATACCAATCCAATTATGTCTCTTTCTGATCTTATTGCCGCTTTGCCAAATTTGAATCCTTCAAAAATTACCTTTATCCCAATTTTAATGCGAGTTTTGGTTGATTTAGGCCTTTTCAACTACCACCAACAACAAGGGGATGGCTATTCACTCACCAGTGTTGGCCGTCTCCTTGTTGAAAATGACCCCTCTAACAAGAGGTTTATTTTCATTTTCTTTCAACTGTTTAAAATAGCTGATTCCATGAGCGATTGGTTACAAAACGATCTCCCCACTGCCTTTGAAACGGCACACAGGAAATCCATTTGGGATTATTGCGCCTCAGAGTCAGAATTTAGTGGAGTTTTCAACGAAGTAATGGCTAGTGATTCGAGATTGATCTCCAATTTGTTGGTCTCTGATTGTGGTGAGGGTGTTTTTGAGGGCTTGACCTCATTGGTGGACATTGGAGGCGGCACTGGCACCGTGGCGATGGCTATTGCCGGAGCTTTTCCGAGCTTGAAATGTATTGTGCTTGATCTTCCTCATGTCATAGGTGATCGAAAGGGAACTGGAAACTTGGAGTTTATTGCTGGCAATATGTTTGATAAAATTCCTCATGCTAACGCAATTTTTCTCAAGGTACGTGTAATATTATTGTTGAACGTGCTTTAATGAGTGGTGCAAAACCTATTTCTACTCCACTTGCAACTACCAACAATCTGGCCTTGGAGGATAGTGCTCATCTGAGTGATTCAAAAGACTTACATATAACTCTTTCATGGTATCAAGAGCCATTGCCACACGGCAGTAATTTTTTTTTGGGATTGAGCAGATTTGCTTTTTTTTTTGGTTTCTCATGGATGAAAACACCTCCACCACTGCTCCCCTTCCCATTACAACTGAATCAGTTGTTTCTACTATTCCTCCATTACCAATCAATAATAACTTCATCATTCCACCATTGACAACATCCCAAGCCTACCCAAATTTAGTGTTTCCTTCCCAGCAACCCACTGTCACAACAACTTATTCTATCCCACCACTTACACCACAACCACCTAATACATCCACAATAATCACACCTTTTTTTTCACTTTCTCCGTCATCTAATCTCACTCAAGAGTCACAACTTTTATCCATAAATGCATCGGCTCAGGCCCCTATCAAGCTTACACCATCAAACTATCAAGTTTGGTACACTCAATGGCGCTCACTGTTGATAGGATATGGCTTTACAAGTTATGTTGTTAATTCCCCTATGAGGCAACAACTGACTTCTGAATTTTGGAATAGACAGGATCAATTGATCCGCAGTGCCTTAGTCGCGTCTTTATCCTCCGAGGTAGTTCCACTGGTTCTTTCAGCGGATACCTCCTTCGATGTGTGGACTACCTTGCATAATACTTATGCAAGACCTTCTCGTGCTAGACTCTTAGGT
>JAJOOH010008903.1:0-52588 GCA_029582605.1 Solanum gracilifrons
ACGTACTAATGCATACTCTATGCCTACATGATGTCACTATGTAGGGACCGGAGCACCGCTTGACCATCCTCCTCCGCGTGGCTAATACGATTTTCTATTGAGGTTATTGGCGAGTCCTCCATTCCGGGGACGTTGCTTATGATCTTTTGCTATGTATAAGACTTTTCCTTTTTAGTTATGTTTTGACTATGAGGGTGAGCCCGGTAGTTTGTCTTGGCCCCTGCTATGTACCCAGGTTTAGAGGTGGTGTTGGACAAGTTGTGTATTATTCTTGAGCTTGACTCATCTATGGTATTTATGTATCATTCCTTTTTTTTGTTTCTCCTGCTCCCTTAGTCCCGATTTCCCCCGTGATTATGCTTATCGCTTATGGTCATTTTAATTGCTTCCGTGACCAAGGATGTGTAATGATACGCTATGAGGCTTGTTTGGGGTTCCTTCGGGTTCCCCATTCGTCGGTCACGTCTAGGACCTAGGCTTGGGTCGTGACATACCCTCACTAGAAACAATGTGACCAAGGAAAGCAACCGATATTAGCCAAAACTCGCACTTGCTAAACTTAGCATAGAGTTGGTGATCTTTGAGGACTTGCAATACTATCCTCAAATTATTCATGTGGTCATCATCACTTTTAGAGTATATCAAGATGTCATCAATAAAGATAATAACGACTGAGTCTAGATAATTTCTAAACACACGATTCATAAGGTCCATGAAAGCCACTGGGCAATTGTAAGACCAAAGGACATCACTAAGAACTCAAAATGACCATATCTTGTTCGGAAGACTGTTTTCGGAACATCGACACCTCTCACCCTAAGCTGGTGATAACCCGACCTCAAATCAATTTTTGAAAAATAACTTGCTCCTTTAAGTTGATCAAATAAGTCATCAATCATAGGGAGTGGATACTTGTTCCTAATGGTTACCTTATTTAATTGTCGGTAATTAATACTCAAACGAAGAGACCCATCCTTCTTCTTCACAAATAAAACTGGTGCACCCCAAAGAGATATACTAGGTTGGATGAAACCCTTATCCAACAAATCTTTGAGTTGAGCTTTTAATTCCTTCAACTCCGTCGAGGCCATCCGGTAAGTAGGGATTGAAATGGGTTATGTATCCGGCAATAAATCTATGCCGAAATCTATTCCCCGTTCGGGAGGAATCCCGCGTAAGTCATCGGGAAAGACTTTCGGAAAATCCTTCACTACGGGGACCGACTCTAAAGGAGGAAGCTCGGACTCAAGATCCTTGACCCTCACAATACGATAGAGACAACCCTTAGAAATCAACTTACAAGCTTTTAGACTTGAAATGATCCTTTCCCTAGGAACGGAATTTCCTCCCTTCCATTCTAAAATGGGTTCATTAGGAAATTGAAACTTCACAATTCGGGTCCTACAATCTATGGACGCAAAACAAGCATAAAACCAATATATCCCCAATATAACTTCAAAGTCTAACATATCAAGTTCCACCAAATCAACCAAAGTGGCTCTAGCGGGCAATGATATGGGACAACCCCTATAAACTCTTTTAGCAACTATGGAATCACCCACTGGGGTAGAAATCGAAAAAGGTTCATCCAAGACATCGGGAAGCATGTCAAAATTCATAGCCACTAAAGGGGTTACAAAAGACAAAGTGGCACCGGGATCCAACAATGCATAAACATTAATTGAAAATACTTGTAACATACCGGTCACAACATCCGGAGAGCTCTCTTGATCACCTCGGGATTGGAGAGCATAGAAGCGATTCTTCTTAGGAGCATCGGGATTTGGGCCACTTGCTTGTGCTTGAACATTTTCCCTTCCTTGAGCCTTTAGCATAAGGCAGTCATTCCTCATGTGGCTGTTCTTACCACAACCATAGCAATTACCCGTGCCAACTAGGCACTTGCCTTCATGTTTTCGACCAGACTTTGTACAAATAGGCTTCTCAACATAAGGAACACTACATCTTGCTCCTTGAGGCTTGGGGGTAGACACTTTACCTTTGTTTAACCTTGGAGTGCTAGGAGGACCTTGGTTGGAAAACCTCTTTTTGAACTTTGGCTTATCTTGGATTTTCAACCTAACCTTAGAAGAATTTCCATCATCGACCCTAGATCTCTTCTAATCTCTACCAACTTGCTTAAGCTTTTTCTCCTCAATTTGTTCGGCATGAACCATAAGATAAGAAATGTCCATGCTTGGGATTAGCATGACCGACCTACATTCATTCACCATAAGATCGGATACCCCTATAAAAAAATTGTTCATTGTAGCTCTAGAGTTTGACACCAAATTAGGAGCATGCTTGGACAATTGAGTGAACTTGTGGCCGTACTCCTTCATACTCCTACCCCCTTGACGGAGGTTGATGAATTCTTGCATTTTCCTCTCCCTTAGCATGCATCATAGTATAAAATCGCAGAAAATTTAAAACTTTTACTTTGGAAGTTCAACTTCACTTCATATATGAAAAACAGAATCTAACTTCGTCACAATGTACAATCTAGACGTAGAAGTATCGACAATGGGACTTAACCCTTACATCAATAATAAGTCTTGAAATAGGAAAGTACAACAATATCTTCCAACATACGCAAATAACTAAACATAGAAGCTAGATCATAGGGCCTTGTCCTTGGACTTGAGGATTCACCAACTTGGGGAAGCAACTCCAAGTGTCTTGAGAAGTAAGCTTGAATCCTCAACGGCCCGAACCTAAATGTTTGGGGAAAAGAGAGAAAATATGTGTTAGTACAACACACGTACTAAGTACGGCTACTATGGATAAAAACCATTGAAACATTTATAAAAGGACATTTAGTCAAAACATGTTTTTTACCAAGTAAATCCAATATTCACACAAAGTAAGTATCATAGTCCAAACCTACATAATATCATCCCAACATGTAGGCAACCAAAGCAATACTAGTGCAATCCAAAGAATAGAACCCCATAACCCTATTCATAGCCAATTATCACATTAAGCCACCTACTTCATGCATACATTCATAAGATCACATTTCATCAAAACTTACC
This sequence comes from Solanum gracilifrons, assembly GCA_029582605.1. NCBI lineage: Eukaryota > Viridiplantae > Streptophyta > Magnoliopsida > Solanales > Solanaceae > Solanum > Solanum gracilifrons. The sequence goes on from JAJOOH010008903.1 coordinate 3,036, forward strand.
ATATTCGTAATGATCATACATAACATAGCTTCAATATACATAAGTCTTAATCATGACAATCATAAGAGAACACTACTACAACCATCTTTTAGGATCTTACAAGTGCAATATGCAAGAGAAGTCTGATACCCTCCCTTACACTATGTAGAAACCCTTAAGAAAGCCCTAGTAAGAGTTCACACCTTTCATACCTTCATTTACTTTTACAGAAGGGAAATATTGCAATAACCGACATAGACCATGAGAGCTATATGGAATCCGGTGTTCTACTCCCACACCAAAAAGAGAGGGTTAACACTTGCCTAAGGTGTAGCCATTCGTACATAGCTATCTAGGTGGATCCACTAAGATAGGGTCCTATGTGGGCACATAGTTAAGGGTCAAGGAGATTGCTTCTAGAAACCCTAACTTACTAAACGTGGGGGTTTCCATCTCATGAGACAACACATTCTGTGGGTAATCCGGACTTGCTAAACGTGAGGAAACCCATTTGGGGAGCTGGACTTACTAAACGTGAGACCCTTTTGTAATCATCTTTACTCATCATATAAGTTCACATTAGCCTTTACTAGACTCTTATGTAGACATCTTACCATAATAGCTCATATGTGTTCATAAGTGAGTAACAATCCTTTCACTTTAGAAACACTTAGCAAGTGAGTAAAACCTTTCACTTTACATTACACTATAATCATGAGAACTACCTTTCAATCATATAGCAATCATACCATAACATACATACATACTTCATAGCTAATTCAAGTGTAGAGGGTTAAGGACGAGGAAATTGGGTCATCAACACCATAACAACACATTAGGTATAGCATCATTACAATCTAATTAATTTACCTTTCGTACTTGAGTTCAAAGAAGAACCAACCTTCATACCTTCTTTCCCTTCATGGGACATCCATACTTCAATTACCAAACAATTCATAACCAATATGTAATACAAGGTAATTCACGAACAAATAACATAATCAACATCAACATAAGCAATTGACATATTCCCTTCATAGCCTTCAAGGCTTCATTCAAAGACTCAACCCTAATTTCATAGATATTATACATAACCTAGGGTAGAATCATCATATACACATGAATTACATAACATCATATTCAATTCATAGCCTTCAATCAATATCCAACACAAACTATGGTTAGAATTTGGAAAAGAAGGAGAAGCATGGGTCTCATGGGGAATTCTTCAAGAAACCACCAATACAACATAAATTCACCCATAATTTTTCATATAACATCAATCAAAGTCAGTTTATAACATCAATTTCTCTTTAGAAAGAAGATTCACGTTTTTGGATTGAAACCTAGAAATTTGGAAATTTTGAAATTCATCTTAAAAGTCTCTTGGGGAAAGGAATCCCAACAGTGATAAGAAACCATACCTTATTGATGAATTAACCACGAAAATCTGAGTTGAAACCTTGGAGAGTTGGTCTTCTTCTTGAAGCTCCAATCTTCTTCAATGGAGTTCTTGAGAAGAAAGAGAGAGAGAGAGTAGGGAAAAAGAGGAACTTTAGGTTTTGATCTTTGGGGTTTTGTGTTTGGGTGATAAAAATGAGGTAAATTGACTTAAAAATCATTATATACACGTCCCCTAAAGTACCCTAAATACCCCTCACTTGGTTGGACTCTTTAATGAAGTAAAAATCGATTTCTGAATTTCTGCATATTCATCGCGGAACAAGTCAGCGACGTGGAGCTGTTCCCTGAAGATATTTGGAATTAAATTTTGAGACAGTAGAGTCCGGGACACGACCGCATCGAGAACTAACTTTTTGCTCCTTGGGGGAGCTAGTCCGGGACTTAGATGCATTCCCTCCAAGTGCAATTTGCAAGCTTCCTTGGCAGCTTGCGTAGCCAAGGTTGGGGTCCTCCTGGGGCTCCTTAAGATGGCCCCGGGGAGTCGTATTCGAACGTTTTGACCCTATAAACATATATTTACTTAATTTAAACCTTTTTACAAGATTATACCATCATATGACACTCCCAAACCTGCCCAAAACTTAAGGACACACTCAAATACGTTCTTCTCTACTTTCCGAACGTCGTGGTCGTTTCTAGATGTGTAGACTTTTACTCTTCCAAACCAAGTCAATTACATTACTTTAGGTTTAGAAACATCATTTTCACTATTTTTATGTCATTATTCTTAAGGTGAGACTCTAACTTAAGTCATAGAATTTCCGGGGTGTTACACCTACTTGGCTACCATAACTCCCACTTACGCTCATCTTTTCAGCACAAACAACACAATACAAAACTAAAGCAAGTCGATTCAACTACAAACAAAAAGATCACAAGTAAACTTCAATAAAACTATTTCAAACAACAACTCTCCCCAGCAACGGCGCCATTTTTGATTAGTAACGTTTCAAACACACCTCATCCAATTCTAGGTGTAAACGATCGTTAATAACTATAAAACGCAACGAAGAGTTGGGGTCGAACACACAGTGAGCGCTACGTGTCTAAATTCAGTTATGAAGTCAAAAAGTGATCTAATCAATTATAGGAATGAAAATTATTGAAAACACACAAATAAATCTAAAAGGGTGACAACCAATGTTAGATAGGGGGGTTTGGTTTTGCAATGAAAAGTTGAAACAACAACAAAAATAGGGGAATATAACAATATAGAGAAGAAGTCTCGGGATGTGATCTATTATAGGCAAATTTCATAACAATATAGAGAGGAATTCTCGGGATGTCATCTATTGTAGGCAAATTTCACTATATGGGTAATTGAGATTACTAATAAATAGCTACATTTAAGTGGGTAGGCTAGGCTAAGAGTGAAATAGATTTCTCTCGAACAAGTACATCAATTCAAGTTATTTCTTTCAAACATCAACAAATGTAACAAATAAGAAGAGCCCACACCTTAATTCATCTACTCTCTCGAGCTAGATAGGTAGAATCTAGATTAGAATTTACTCTCTCGAGCTAAACCCATATCAACCCGATAACTACAATCATCAATTGAAAGATTGGATTCTAAACCCACTTTTTCAAGCAAGCCCAAAATTCTATGTTCAAATTGTATTTGCAACTACAGTTCATAGATTAAAACACAACTAATAATTAAACCCACTTAAATTATAGCATTTAAATTAGTAATAATCAATACCCATAAGCTAATTCAACCCATAATCACATAATCAAACCCTTTACAATGCTCCAAAATAGTTATGGTCAAAAACCCAAGTCAAAATCCTCAAAAGTCTATAATAAAAATTAAAAACTTAGAGAAAACTCTAAATCTAGAATGGGAACTATAATATCTGGTAGAGCACTCTCAAAATTCTATTTAGAATCCAATTTATAGTTTCACAAAATTTAGTCTAAAATTCCACTCGGTGGATTAAGTCGCACCTCACCAAGTGTATCGGCGATCTACCGATTGTCCTCTTCCATCGCCACTTTGCATTGGCCTTCAGCATCTCAGGTCCTCCAAGTTTGGGCGATCAAATTTAGTATCGCGAAAATGATCAGCGATTCGTCGACTGCCCATTTTTGTCACTGACTTGGTTTCTTACCTCAAGGCTGGGACGCTGGAAATTTTAGGCGATCTGAAGAGGCACTCAGCGATTCGCTAAGTGGTCTTGGCGATCAACAGTATTGCTTTTCTCCTCTTCTTTAGCTTGTTCAGTTCCTTTTTGCTTGTTAGTGTCCTTGCTTTGCTCCTTAGTCCATATACATGAAGATCAAGGCTTTAACATCAGTTTATAGAATAAATTAGGTATTTGAGGACACTAAAACTATCAATACCAAGCCCGAAATGAGTCAAAATCTCAAACTCATCAATCACTCAAGTGATCAACATTCGGAACACATAACCGGCCTTGGTATCTAAGCAAACCATTTCCCTCTTGGGAGAAAGCCTCAACAAATTTCTTATGTACCGCCTCTTTCAATTCTACCAAAATAGGATCAAGGTTTTGCTTAGCCTTTATATCTATCACAAAGGACGATTCAGACCCATTATGAACCATGACCCCACGCTTGGTGGAATAAACTATTTGAACACCTAGTCGGGCCAACCTCTGAATATCACGAACCAACTCTTCATTTTCATCCTCCACATGAGCCCCACTACCCATCCACAACCGGCTAAGAGCATCTGCTACCACATTAACTTTACCGGGGTGATAAATGACACTCATGTCATAGTCTTTCAATAATTCTAACCATCTTCTTTGGCAAAGATTAAAGTCCTTTTGAGTAAACAAATATTGTAGACTTTTATGATTGGTGAAAACATCCACATGGACGTCATACAAATAATGCCTCCATATTTTAAGGCAAACACAACCGCCGCTAACTCAAGGTCATGTGTACGATAGTTATTCTCGTGGACTTTATATTGCCTTGAAGCATAGGCAACCACCTTACCATTTTACATAAGCACACATCCCAAACAAATTCTAGAGGCATCACAATACACCACGAAACCATTCGTACCTTCCGGTAAGGTCAACACCGGAGCGGAAATAAGTCTATCTTTCAACTCTTGGAAACTTTTCCCACAAGCTTACGACCACACAAACTTAGACTTCTTTTGAGTCGGCACTAGGGTTCGAAGGTCACGATCATCAGAGCAATCAATGGAGTGTTTCCTTCCCTAACGGGGGAAATCCCTCTACTTTAAGGCAACAGTGAGGACTACGCTCTGCAGGTCAGGATCTCTATTTATCATGTAAAGATGGAACTTTCCCTTTTATCTATCAACCATTTCATTATGAAACTTTCTCCCCACAACAATCATTCTGAAAATAATGTGCAATTCATAGCCCTCGATGATCGGGAAAATCTGATAGAGAATTTTTGTAAAGCCGTCAAAGGAGAAGCAACGGAAGAAAATCCCTCAACAAACCTTCAATATTAACCGGACAAACCCAAAAACTTCTACTGTCGAAAAGAGTTAGAGGTCTAGGCTAACTTTTTACCGCATCCTTCTTCTTAGGATCTACCTCTATACCCTTACTTGACACAATATGAGCATGGAAAGCTATGGACCTTAACCAAAATTGACACTTGCTAAACTTTGTAAAAAGTTGTTGCTCCTTAAGAACTTGCAACACAATTCTTAAATGGCCCAGATGTTCATTCTCACTCCTTTAATATATCACAATATCATTGATAAACACAATCACAAACATGTCTAGCTATTGCCTAAACACTCTATTCATCAAGTCCATAAATGCCGCTAAAGCATTCGTTAAACCAAACGACATCACTAGGAATTGATAATGACCATGCCGATTTCAGAAAGCCATCTTTGGAATATCTTCCCCTCTCAACCTTAATTGGTTATAACCTGAACGAAGATCAATCTTAGCGAAATAACTAGCCCCTTGAAGTTGGTCAAACAAGTCATCAATTCTTGGAAGGGGATACTTGTTCTTAATGGTCACCTTGTTCAATTTACGATAATTGATTCACATTCTAAGAGACCGATCTTTCTTTCTAAGTAAAAACATCGGAGCACCCCGTGGAGAGTTACTCGGTCGGATGAAGCCCTTGTCTAACAAATCATTCAGCTGGTCTTTCAACTAGTTTAACTAGGTCGGAGCCATTCTAAAAGGCGCAATGGAAATAGGTTGCATATCCAAAAGAAGTTCGATACAAAAATCTATTTCCCACTCAGGATAATTACCAGGCAAATCTTCAAGGAAAACATCTGGGAACTCATTAACCACGGGAACTTGGAATCTACATCCCTCACCCTAGCAACATAGTAAAAGCAACCTTTGGAGATCATCTTCGTACCTTTAAGGTAAGATACAAATTGACCTCTAGGCATAGAATTTCCTCCTTTCCACTCTATGATAGGCTCGTTTGGAAAGTGGAATCTAACCACCCAAGTTCTACAATAAATGGAGGCGTAATATGCATGCAAACAATCCATACCAAGAATGACATCAAAGCCTAACATGTCAAGCTCTACCAAGTCAACAAGAGTAACTTTATGAGATGCCATAACAGGACATCTTCTATAAACCCTCTTAGCCACCACAAAACCACCAATAGGAGTACAGACTGAAAAATGTTCTAATAACAGTTTCGGAGGAACACCAAACCTCATTGCCACATAGGGTGTCAAAAAATATAAAGAATAAAACATAAATTTCAAGTCTTTAAGAAATCTTTCAAAGAAGTAAAACGGAAGTCTAAAAAAAGTCTCATTAAGACATCTACTACAATAGAACTCTAGAAATAATAGGGTCACAACCCTTACAATAAAGGATACGAAAATGTCTAGTACAACTAAAGAAATGAAACAACAATAAAGCTCTTCTACTTGGATCCATGAGGACATACCACAAGCCTGAAGAGTAGTCAACCCACGCTTGAACTAGAAGGAATCGCCTTATACACCAGAACCTACACTTAGTAAAAATATAGAAGAAATATGGGTTAGTACAACATTCACGAAGTATGGTAGCTATGAATGAAAATCATTTAAGATGCTAAAAAGGGACAATTTAGTTGAAAACTATGCATTTGATCAAGTTTATGACAAATCAGAGAAACAAGTGCAAAAGCATAAGATACATGCATATTAAACATTTTGATCATCTAAACATAAAGGAAACAAACCATAAGAACCATCAAAGCAACCTTGTGAAATGTATGGATAAGGCTCCATAGCCCTATCCATACTAAGGAAAACTCATTAAGTGATTATAGTTCATAACTCCAATTCTAGTTCATTCTATCATAGTGGGATTATCTTTAACCGACACAGACAATGAGAGCTTAATCATGGAATCTGGTGTCTACCGCACACCGAAAAGGGGCATCCTACTTGCCCAAGGTAGAACTAAAGCTCTTAGCTTATGTGGATACACTAGCTAAAGACCTATGTGGGAACATAGTTTATGGGATAAGGGGATTGCTTCTAGAAACCCGCCTTCTACTAGCGGAAGAGCTTTCATCCCATGAGACTTCTTCTAGAAACCCGCCCTCTACTAATAGAGGAGCTTCCATCCTATTATTATATTTGCTCGGTGCTAATCACAATTCCCTTTGAGTTTATATTTAAGTCTTCACTTGAAGTAATGAAGAAGTATCTTGAAACTCTATCCATCAAACTCATGCTAATGCTCCTAGATTCATTAGCGGAGACTAGTCTTCAACACTTAGAACCACTATACATGACAAACCTTTGACATTATATGATACTCATACCTAAGTGTATGCATAAGGATAATAATCCAACTAATATCACAATCAGATCATAACAGAAGTACTTTACTCTCAAAGAAATCTAATTGAATGCACACAAGTCTCATACATATAACTAGTTCTCATGCTTTTCCCTTCAAAGGCTATAATCCACTATGCATCAATATATCTAGAATTAATTCATTGAACATGTATAATAACCTATTTTAAGTGAGCAATACATCACATACATAATTCGAACACAATCTTCTAACAAAGACCCACATATTCATGCTCCATGATCCAATTTTTGGGAAACCTATGAATTCACGGATTCTTAGATAATTCTTTAGGAAAAAAGTAGTAATTCATCAAATTGATCATAATATAATACAATAAACACTTGAAATCGTTTTGAAAGTGAAGCCATGCCATAGATTGAAAACCCTAGGTTTTTGGAAGAATTCAACTTTGAGAAATAGAGTTTTGAAGGGCTTTATAGAAGGAAGCTATCAATAAATCTACACTACCATACCTTGATTGGAAATACTACACAAAATTGAATAGGAAGGTTGAGCTCATGTGCCTTAGTCTCCTAGTTCTTCTTCTTCTTCAATGGTGATTTCTAGAGAGAGAAATTTTGGAGGAGAGAGCTTTTTATTTGGGTTTTGTGAGAATGAGTTATTATGTATAGTTTAGGCATCTTATTTATAGGTGTCTTAATTAATATTAAACAACCATGCTTAGTTAGTTAATTAACCCTAAACCCCTCCCTTAAGCCTAACCAAACCTAAATAACTAACCTACACGCCTCACTCATGAAACCCCACCCAAGGACTGTGGTTGGGTGCACGAGCCGTACTGGCAACCCCTAAAAATGGGGCGTGGGTCCACCCACGGTTCATGGGTGCCCAACCGTAGCAAAAGTTGTTTTTGACAGCTTTTGGGGGCTGCCTCAAGGTCCCCATCAAGGGTCCTTGGTTGGTCCTTGGTTGGTCCTTGGGGGGTCGCACCTTAATGTTTACACCCAGAAATGTTTATACCAAGTCTCGTAGGTTATTTTACAACTCTAATCCTTACGCTAAACTCCAAATAGGTCACTAGTTTTACATTAGGCTCTAGTTTAGTCTTACTAGTTTTACCGGGTGTTAAATTATCTCCCCCATGGGAACATTCGTCCTCGAATGAGGATTTAGATACCTAAGGAGGTTAAAGACTCAAGACTAGCAGCCCATCATGAATGAAACATCAAAATAATGCACAACTCAAAGATACACTATTCACAAAGTGCACTATTCAAAGGAGGAAACCTCAACTCCATTTCCAGCATAATCAATGTAACATAAGGAAGTAGGAACTACATCAATCAACCCAAAATGCATGAAATTTAACATTTCTTATGTTCATAGGATGAACTACCTTCTCCATCAAAAGCATGCTCAACACAACATCATGGAGTGAGTATGCCATCTCATAAAACATAATAAAGCATGTTCATCAACACATCTCATGAAGTCAAATATGCAACATGATACTAAAATGCACAACTACATGAGGAAACACATAAGTAATGAAAACTCATTTTATCACTAAACATGAATTTCATCAAGAACATGAATCATTTAAGGAAACCATGGAAAACATACCACTTACACATGACTTCCAAAACAAGGAAATTCTACAGGAACTATTTACCTCAAGCTTGAGTAGGAGTAGAAGGAAAGAGATGAGGGTATCAGGTCTACATGCCGGCCTCAGCCTACCAAGTAGCACCCTCAACTAGATGATTTCTCCACAAAACCCTAACGGAAGTTACTTCCTTGTTTCTTAACTTCTTGACTTGCCGGTCAAGAATCTCTACCGGTACCTCTTCATAGGAAAAGCTTTCATCAACACCTAACCCTTCTAAAGGAATAATGGTCACAGGGTCCCGAATACACTTTTTAAGAATAGAAACATAAAACACCGGGTGAACCGGAGGCAACTCATTTGGCAAGTCCAACTCATAGGCAACTTTTCCAACACGCTCCAATATTTGGTAAGGACCTACAAACTGGGGACTAAGTTTCCCCTTTTTGCCAAACCTCATCACACCGCTCATGGGTTAGATTTTCAAATAGACCCAATCACCAACATCAAATTGTAACTATCTTCTCCTCACATCGGCATAACATTTTTGCCTACTTTGAGCCATTTTCAACCTCTCTCTAATAAGTCGATCTTTTTCAATAGCTTCATAAACCGACTAGGGGCCAATAAGAGCAATGTTACCTACTTCAAACCAATCAATCGGAGACCTACATCTCCTACCATACAAAGCTTCAAAAGGAGCCATACCTATGCTTGAGTGGTGACTATTATTGTAGGCAAACTCTACCAAGGGCAAGTGGTCATCCCAATTTCCTTTAAAATTTGTTACACATCCCCTCAACATGTCCTCTACGGTTTTTCTGGTATGTTCCACTTGATCATTCATTTAAGGGTGGAAAGCAGTGCTAAGCTTCACCTTAGTGCCAAGCCCTTTTTGGAACGACTTCCAAAAGTTAAAAGTAAATTGAGGACCCCGATCCAAAATGATAGATAGAGGAACCCCATGGAACTTCACTATTTCCCTTATATACAACTTGGCATTGTCTTCCTCCGAGTGAGATGCCTTGACGGGAATGAAGTGGGCTGATTTGGTCATCCTATCAACAATGACACAAGTCCTTTTGGGTAAACACATATTGAAGACTTTTGTGATTGGTGAAAATATCTACTTGGACCCCATATAGGTAATGCCTCAATATTTTCATGGCAAACACCACCGCCGCTAATTCGAGATCATGAGTTGGATAATTCTTTTCACGGACCTTGAGTGTCCTCGAAGCATAGATAACCACCTTACGATGTTGCATAAGTACACACCCCAACCCTACTCTCGAAGCGTCACAATATACCACAAACTCATTGGTACCCTATGGTAGGGTCAACACCGGAGCGGAAGTAAGTCTATCTTTCAACTCTTGGAAGCTTTTCTCACAAGCCTCCGACTACACAAACTTAGCCTTCTTTTGAGTCAAGGCCGTCAATGGAGAAGCAATGGAGGAAAAACCCTCAACAAATCTTATATGATAACCGGCCAAACCCAAAAAACTTCTAATATCGGTAGGAGTTAAAGGTCTAGGCCAACCCTTGACCGCATCCATCTTTTTGGGATCTATCTCAACACCCTTGCTAGACACAACATGGCCAAGAAAAGCTACCGACCTCAACTAAAACTCACATTTACTAAACTTTGCATATAATTGGTGGTCTTTAAGGACTTGCAATACAATCCTCAAATAGTCCATGTGTTCACCCTCACTCCTTGAATAGATTAAGATATCATCAATAAACACTATCACAAACATATCAAGATATTGTCGGAACACCTTATTCATTAGGTCCATGAATGCCGCCTGGGCATTAGATAGACCAAATGACATCACAAGGAACTCATAGTGCATATACCTAGTTTGAAAAGGCGTCTTGGGTATATCATTCCCTCTCACCCTAAGTTGATGGTAGCCCAAACGTAGATCAATCTTTGAAAAGTAACTAGCCCCTTGGAGTTTGTCAAACAAATTGTCAATTCTAGGAATGGGATACTTATTCTTTATAGTAACCTTATTAAATTAGTGGTAGTCAATACACATTCTGAGGGACCCATCCTTGTTTTTCACAAACAATACCGAAGCACCTCAAGGAGAAATACTCGGTTGAATAAAACCCTTGTCTAGCAAATCCTTTAGTTGTTCCTTTAACTCTTTCAATTCATCCGGAGTCATTCTATATGGAGTGATGGATATGGGTTGTGTATCTGGCAAAAGATCAATGACAAAGTCTATTTCCCGTTCGGGAGGAATGTCGGGCAAGTCATCGGGAAAGACTTCCGAAAAATCACTCACCACGGGACCCACTCTAAAGAAGGGACCTTGGACTCAACATCCATTACCCTAATAATATGATAAATGTACCCCTTGGAGATAATTTTCCTAGCTTTGAGACAAGAAACAAATTGACCTTTAGGAATAGAATTCCACCCTTTCCACTCTAAAATTGGCTCTTTTGGAAATTGAAATTTTACCACCTGGGTCCTACAATTTATTGAAGAATAACATGCATGCAACCAATCCATACCCAAAATTACATCAAAATAAATCATTTTTAATTCTACCAAATCCACCAAGGTAGCTTTGTGAGACAAAGAAATAGGACAACTTCTATAGACTCTTTTTGCCAAAACCGAGTCACCAACTAGGGTGGAAACCAAAAAAGGCTCTACGAATATTCCGGGGAGTATTTCAAACTTCATAGCCACAAGAGGTGTAACAAAGGACAAAGTGGCACCGTAATCTAAAAAAGCATAAACATCAATAGAAAAGACTTGCAACATACCGGTCACCACATTTGGGGAGCTCTCTTGGTCACCTCGGGATTGAAAAGCATATAAGCGGTTTTGCTTTTGGGCATTTGAGTTGGAACCACTTGTAGGGGCTTGCTTTCCCTCCTTTGGCCTTGCCGGAAGTGTTGGACAATCTCTCATCTTGTGGCCACTCTTCCCACAACTATAACACCTATCCAAACCAACTAATCATTTGCCTTCAAGTTTTCTACCACATTTTGCACAATTAGGCCTAGCAACATATGAACCACCACTATTACCTCCTTGAGGTTTATGGTTGGAGACCATATCCTTGTCAGCCCTGGAGTACTAGAGGAGTCTTGATTGGAAAAGCTTTGCTTGAACCTTGGCCGACCTTGTCCATCGGACATAGTATTGGAAAAATACCCTTCACTCGTTCTAGCCCTCTTTACCTCTCTATTGATTTTCTTGAGTTTTGTCTCCTCAATTTGTTGAGCATATACCATTAGCCTTAAAATATCCATGTCATGATGCAGTATTTCCATACGACATTCTTTTTCAACAAAACCGGACACTCCCATCACAAACTTATTCATTTTAGCCCTCAAATTTTCCACCAAGGTTGGAGCATACTTGTATAGTTGGGTGAAATTAAGAGAATACTCCTACACACTCACACCCCCTTGACGAAGGTTCATGAATTCTACCAACTTTTGTTCCCTCAACTCTAGGGGGAAAAACCTATCAAGGAATGCCTCTTTGAACACCTCCCAATTTATGGGAGCCGCTCCTCTTGGCCTCTCATCCTTCCATTGTTCATACCAAATTTGAGCTACATCTTTTAGTTGGTAGGCGGCTAGCTCCGCCATCTCCACCAAAAATACCCCCATAGGACCAAGTATCTTGCTAACCTCATGAACAAACCTTTCAAGATCCTCTTCCACCTTGGAACCAAGAAACTCGGTGGGGGGGGGGGTTATCCTAGAAAAATCCCTCAAACTCGAAGCCATAGAACTCACATTGGGATCCACACGAGTCTCAGCATCCCTAGTGGCTTGAGCCGTCATAGGTTGGTCTTCAATTGTTGTGGCTTGAGCTTGGGCCATTATGGCTTGAGTTTGGGTCACCATGCCTTGAGTTATCATTGGCTTAGAAGCTCTAAATTTCGCTTGAGTTGCATTTACCGGATAAACCGGAGCTTGCTCATCTAGAGGAGCTAGATTCCCTTGAGGAACTCCTTGATTCACATTCTCCTCTTCCACCCTTCTTGTGTTAGCCTTTAGTGTATTAATTTCTTGAAGATACAAGAGAAGGATTAGAAGGTAGACTCTATAGAGTTAAACTCTATGGCATGACTTAAGAGTAGTGAAAGAAGTATAAGCTCCTAACAACTTATAGCCTCACACTCATAAATGTGGCATGCTTCACACTATGAACAAGACTCTACTAGACGTGGTTTATGAGACATAATCCTAGAATCATTCTAAACCTTTAACTCTGATTACCAAGTTTGTCACGACCCAAGGGTACCCCTAGACGTTAATGGCACATAGAATCCTGAAAGAACCCAAGTAAGACACTTAGATTATCATCATCACATAAGTATAGAATAATAAAAAATAAAACACAATTTCAAGTCTTCATGAAATCTTTCATAGAAGTAAAGTGGAAGTCTAGATAAAGTCTCATTAAGCCATCTACTACAATAGGAGTCTTGAAATAATAGGGTCACAACCCTTATAATAGAGGATATGAAAATGTCTACTACAACTAAAGAAATGGAAGAACAATAAAGATCTTGTCCGCGGATCCATGAGGACATACCACAAGCTTGAAGAGTAGTCAACCCAAGCTTGAACTAGAAGGAATCACCTTAGACGATGGAACCTACACTTAGTAGAAATATAGAAGAAATATGGGTTTGTACAAAAATGCATCAAGTATGGTAGCTATGCATGAAAATCATTTAAGATGATAAAAAGGGACAATTTAGTTGAAAACTATGCATTTGATCAAGTTTATGAACTATCATAGAAACAAGTGCAAAAGCATAAGATACATACATATTCAACATTTTGATCATCTCAACATAAAGGAAACAAACCATAAGAACCATCAAAGCAACCTTATGCAATGTATGGATAAGGTTCCATTCCCCTATCCACACTAAGGAAAACACATTAAGTGATTATAGTTCATAACTCCAATTCTAGTTCATTCTATCATTGTGGGATTAGCTTTAATCGATATAGACCATAAGAGCTTAATCATGGAATCCGGTGTTTACCCCATATTGAAAATGGGTGTTCTACTTGCCTAAGGTAGAATTAAAAATCTTAGCTTATATGGATCCACTAGATAAAGATATATGTGGGCACATAGTTTATGGGATAAGGGGATTGCTTCTAGAAATGCGCCCTCTACTAGCGGAGGAGCTTCCATCCCATGATACTTCTTCTAGAAACCCGCCCTCTACTAATGGAGGAGCTTCCATCCCATTATCATATCCGCTCGGTGCTAAGCACAATTCCCTTTGAGCTTATATTTAAGTCTTGACTTGAAGTAATGATTATGGAGAAATATCTGGACACTTTCTCCATCAAGCTCATGCTAACGCTCCTAGATTCATTAGGGGAGACTAGTCTTCAACCCTTAGAACCACTAAATGTGACAAACCTTTCACATTATATGATTCATAAATAAATGTATGCATAAGGATAATCAACCAACCAATATAACAATTAGATCATAATAGAAGTATTATACTCTCAAAGAAATCTAACTGAATGCACACAAGTCTCATACATATAGCTAGTTCGCATGCTTTGACCTTCAAGGGATATAATCCACTATGCATCAATATCTATAGAATTACTTCATTGAACATGTATAATAACCTAATTAAAGTGAGCAATCCATCACAATCATAATTCGAACACAATCTTCTAACAAAGACCCATATTCATGCTTCATGATCAATTTTAGGGAAACCTAGGAATTCATGTATTCTTAGATAATTCTTTAGGAAAACAATATTAATTCATCAAATTGATCTTAATATAAGGTAATAAACACATTGAAATCGTTTTGAAAGTGAATCCATGCCATAGATTGAAAACCCTAGGTTTTTGGAGCAATTCAACTTTGAGAAATAGAGTTCTAAAGGGCTTTATGGAAGGAAGCTATCCATAAATCAACACTACCATACCTTGATTAGAAATCCTTCATGAAATTGAAGAGGAAGGTTGAATTCTTGTGCCTTAGTCTCTTAGTTTTTCTTCTTGTACTTCAATAGTGGTTTCTAGAGAGAAATTTTGGAGGAGAGAGCTTTCGATTTGGGTCTTGTGAGAATGAGTTAGTTTGTTTAGGTTAGGGATATTTTTATGTATTTGTAGGTGTCTAAATTAATATTAAACTACCTTGGTTAGTTAGTTAATTAACCCTAAACCCCTCCCTTAACACTAACCAAAACTAAATAACTAACGTACATGCCTCACTCACGAAACCCCACACACGGACCGTGGGTGGGTCCACGAGCCATACTAGCAAGTTGTGGTTTGGGTCAGAGAGTGGGAGGATGCAGGGGAGGTCCAGACTCGACCCACGACCCACACCTACGGGGCTTGGGTCTAGCCACGGTTCGTGGGTGCCCAACCGTAGCTAAAGCTATTTTTGAAACTTTTGGGGGCTGCCTCAAGGTCCCCTCAAGGGTCCTTGGTGTATCCTTGAGGGGTCGTACCTTGACGTTTACACCCAAAAATGTTTATACTAGGTCTTGGAGATTATTTTATAACTCTAATCAATACGATAAACCCCAAATAGGTCACTAGTTTAATTTAGGCTCTAGTTAAGTCATACTAGTTTTACTGGGTGTTACACATCAATAAGAATAGTTTTAACATGCCAATGACTACATCGGAGGATCTCTCTTGGTCACCTCGGGTTTGGAGAGCATAGAAGCTGTTTTGATTTGGAGCATTGGAGTTTGAACCACTAGGAAGAGATTTCTTGTCCTCTCTTCCTTGAACCTTAAGCATTGGACAATCTCTCATTTAGTGACCACTCTTTCCAAAACTAAAGCAACCATCCGTGCCAACTAGGCACTTACCATCATGCTTTTTTCCACACTTCGCATAAGTAGAACTAGTCACACAAGAACCACTACCCTTACCTCCCTGAGGTTTAGGGTTGGACACCCTATCCTTTTGACCCTTGGAGGAGCACTAGAGGAACCTTGGTTGGAAAACCTTTGTCTAAACCTTGGTCGACTTTGTTTATCGGACAAAGCATTGGAGAAGTTCCCATTACCGCCTAGCTCTTTTCACCTCCCTATTCTTTTGTTTAAGTTTCTCTTCCTAAATTTGTTGGGCATACACCATGAGACGTGAAATATCCATGTCTTGTAAAAGCATCGGCGTTCGGCATTCTTTGACTAACATGTCGGACACTCCCACCACAAACTTATTCATCTTAGCAGTCCAATCCGCCACTATAGTTGGAGCATACTTGCATAGTTGGGTGAACTTTAGAGCATACTCCTTCACATTCATACTTCCTTCAGGAAGGTTAATGAATTATTGCATCTTAGCCTCCCTCAACTCAAGGGAAACGAACCTATCAAGAAATGTCGATTTAAACACATCCCACTCTATGGGACCTGCTCCTACCAGTCTTCTCTCCTTACTGGTAAAAGGATAACTCCGTTTTCTCTACCAAAGTCACCCCAATAATAGCAAATACCTTATAAACGTTATCGACAAATTCTTTAGGGTCATCCTCCACTTTGGAGCCATAAAATTCCAGAGGGTTCATCCTTGCAAAACCCCTCACTCTTGAAGCCGCCAAATCACACTAGGGTTCATGGGAGAAATCACCTCTCTATTGGCTTGAGCCGTCACGGCTTGAGCCAAAACTTGTAGAGTCGCCCTAAACTCCACATGAGTAACATTCTCCACTAGAGGATCAACTGGAGCTTGAGGAGGAGCTCCTTGATTCACACTGTCTTCCTCCTTCCTTCTTTCAAAAGCCCTTGGAGTATTAATATCTTGTAGACCATCGAGTAAGGATTAAAAGAAAGATCTTATAGAGTTAAACTCTATCGCACGACTTAAGAGTAATGAAGGAAGTGGAATATCCTGAGGATCTTGTATCTTCTAATTCATAAATCTTTGGCGCTTCACACTTATGAACAAGACTCTACTAGATGCGGCTTATGCGACATAATCCTAGAATCATTCTAAACCTCGTGCTCTGATTACCAAGTTTGTGACGACCCAAGGGTACCACCTAGATGTAACATGGCATATAGAATCCCGAAGGACTCCATGCAAGCCACATAGCATATCATAACATAAGCAATAGAACAATAAGAGTAAAAACACATTTAAAGTTTAAAATTTTCATAAAAGTAAAACGGAAGTCTAGACTGTAAGTCTCAACATAGCCATCTATTACAATATTTGAAATGAGAAAGGACCTAACCCATACAACATAGTCCAAAAGGAAAATACAAGATAACAAAACAACAATGTGAAAACATTTGTCCTCAAACCATGAGGACTCACCAACAAGCGAGGAGAATAAGCAAGTTCAACCTTTAGCCACTACGAAGATCAGCTTAAGAACTGGACCCTATAGTTGGGGAAAATGTAGGAAAGTAGGTGTTAGTACAAAAATACACTAAGTATGATTGTCATGCATAAAAACATTGAAATCTTGAAAAAGGAACATTTCATTTGAAAGTATGCAATTTATCAACTTTAAAGATCATCATAATAATAGTGGAAAAACACAAGTCATAGACATAGTCAATAAATAAGTCATTATAACATAATAGAAACACTTCATAAATGACCTTAAAACATACTTTTGCGATGCATGAATAAGAACCCCATAAATCTCACCATGCTAAGTAAACCTCCTTAGGCCATCACTCATATTCGTCATCTTTAAGACCTTGAAGCCTCATATAAAAGACCCTTTAGTAATCATTGTTCTTAATTCATATTCATGTTCTTGTTGTTGTGGGAATAAACGTTAACCAACATAGCCCATGTGAGCTTAACATGGAATTCGATGTTACCCACACTGAAAAAGGCTTTCCTACTTGCCTAAGGTAGAACCATATTTGTAGCTTAGGTTGATCCACAAGCTAAATAACCTATGGGGAACATAGTTTATGGGATAAGTAGATTGCTACTAGAAACAGGGACTCAACTAGAGTAGAAGGCTTCCATCTCATCAGACATACTTTGGGAACCCAAACTCAACTAATGTAAAAGGATCCAATTCGAAGCCAGACTCAACTAGTGTAAAAGCCTCCATCTCATATACAATAGCCACTCAGTGCTAAGCATTAATTCACACAGAATACATATTAAGTCTTGACTTAAGTTCATATTTATGGAAAAATGTCTTGAAAGTCCATCCAACATAATTCATAGGATAGCTCTTATATCATGCGTGAGAATAACCTTTTGACCATCCATGTCTACATATAGATTCATAAGGCGAGAAAGCCTTTCAACCTTAGAATCTTCATATTGTGAATAAACCTTTAACATCATATCATATTAATGCATAGATGTGTATATGAGAACATTTCCTTAAACAACACCACCACTACATCCTAATGATAGACACTTCACTCTCAAAATGTTCTTAAAGCATATACATAAACTTCATAAAACATACATAATATCATATCTTGCCCTTTCAAGGATCCAAGCTCATATAAAATCAACACATCTAGAATTACTATATTAGACATGGATATCATCATAATTCAAGTAACTTAATTACTACATGCATAATTTCATGACATTCTTCTATAGTCAACAAGGTTAGGCTTAGGGTCCTCCTCAAGGACTCCTAGAGTTGTCATGGGGAGTTGTACCTTGACGTTTAACCCCTCAACCATGACTCGGGACAACATCAAACACCCTCAAACCTCACACTAAACTCAAACACACACACGTTAGACTCTAGCTTCAGTTATTCATTTTTAGGGTCATAAAAAATTTTTTGCCCAACTTCAAGGAGCAAGATACTTCCCTAAGATTGACCTCCGGTTGGGTTATCACCAATTAAGAGTAAAAGAAGAAGATATTCCGAAGATGGATTTTCAAACTCGATATGGTCATTATAAGATTTTAGTAATGTCATTTTGTTTGACCAGTGCTCTAGCGACATTTATGGATTTGACGAATACGGTGTTTAGACAATACCTTGACATGTTTGTGATTGTGTTCATTGATGATATATTAGTCTATTTGATGAGTGATGATGAGCATACCAATCATTTGAGATGACCAACAACTCTTTGAAATGTTTAGCAAATGTGAGTTTTCTCTAAGGTTTGTAGCTTTTCTTAGGCATATTGTTTCCGGTAAGGGTATTAAGGTAGATCCTAAAGAGACGGATGCGGTAAAAAGTTGTCCAAGACCTCTAACCCCTTCAGATAATAAGAGTTTATTGGGTTTAGCCTGTAACTATAAAAGGTTTGTTGAAGGTTTCTCTTTGACTACTTCTCTGTTGGCGGGTATTGACCCAAAAGAAGGGTAAATTAATATGGTCTGAAGCGTGTGAAATGAGTTTCCAAGAATTGAAAGATAGACTTAATTCTGCTCTGCTGTTTACATTACCAGAAGGGAGAGATGGTTTTGTATTTTATTGTGATGCCTCAATAATTGGGTTAGGGTGTGTCCATATGCAAAATGTGAAAGTCATTGCCTATGCTTCAAGGAAACTTAAGATTCCTAAGAAGAATTACCCAATCCATGACCTTGAACTAGCGGAAGTTGTTTTTGCCTTAAAGATTTGGAGGCATTATTTGTATGGTGCTCATGTAGATTTCTTTACCGACCACAAGAGTTTTCAATATGTGTTTAATCAGAAAGAACTAAATCTTCGCAAAAGGATATGGCTTGAATTTTTGAAGGATTATGACATGAGTGTTCTCAATCACCCCGGTAAGGCAAATGTGATGGCGGATCCTCTAAGTCGATTATTACGTTGTAGGGTAGCTGATGAGTCCACAATTTGGACTCATTTAGGGATTTATTTTAATAGAAATAGTGTCCTAAAATGCTTATTTTGTCTCAATATCTAATGAAAACTATTAAGTTTCAGTTATTTGAAGTTTTAGTGGAAGCATGGACACTTAAGCGCAAAAAGGAACAAAAAACCTAGAAAGAACGTAAAAACTAAAACTTGAGCTTCGCCAATCACTCTTGGCGAATCGCCGAAGGGAAGCACTCTGCCATTTGTTCCAGTACGCGAAGTCCTAAAGGAAATGGATCAAAAAGGCGATGAAAGGAGCAGTCAGCGCTTCGCCGAACAGTTTCGCGAAGCATTACTATACCGCCCAACGGTCCAGAACACAACCATACTGAAAGCAAAGCACAAAAGGCGATGAACCAAAAGAAGGGAGATTCGCCGACACATTCAGCGATATCGACTAACCTCGCCGAAAGGTCTGCCGTAGCACTAAATCTGAAAACTATAAGTACTACCCTTAGTTAGTGTTTTTAGGGGTTTGAACATTATTGTAATATTTACCTTAGAATATTATCTTTTTTGTATTTTCTCTCAAGTTTGGAGAGGGTTTTGGAAGACTTGAAGAAAGAAGGAGTTCATCTTCCCCAAATTGGATATGGGGCTTCGCTATTCTTCTTCATTTGCTTAAAACAAGGTTTAATTTCTTATACCCATTTGATTTCATTATCGTTTTAGGTGTAATTTGTTATTTCTTTATGTGATGCTAAAAAACCCCATTCTTGGGGTGTGATTTAGCAAATATGTGTTGATATTATTGTTGGGTCTTGCTTGCTGATAGGTTAGATGTATTTTAATGGTGATTTCACCTAGTGGTTGTGGTTTAATTTAATGGGTTTGTAGTTGCAAATACAAAAACACCCATGTGTTTTCGGCTTGCTCGAGAGAGAGGTCGTGAAACCGAGACCGCTAGACTGATAGCCTAAAGAGTGGGTCAACATGAGGTTCAGCCCGAGAGGGTGAGCCCTAGTCCCATATCCTAACACTCATCGAGAGAGAGTGAGTGGGGTAAGGCGTAGGCTGGCCTTCATGCGGCAAATGGATGTCCGAGAGGAACCCATTTGAAATAGGGTAAGTTGCCCGTGAGGGAACTTATTTCCATCTAAAGCTTAGCCTAGTCACTATTATCTTGCAAATTTCCTATCGAAAGCATGTACCCAATGATTTATATGAATATATATTGTGGTCACACCCGAAGAACTTTTCCCCATACTTGATTTTCTCTTTTTTTTTTGTTGTTTTAGCTACTTGTGCCAATAACCCCTTCGATATTTGACACTTCTGTGTCACCCACTTGAAGTTACTTTGTTTCTATTCGATAATTTCTCAAGCTACAACTAACTAGAACAAAATTCTAGCCTAACTACTATTTTCACTACCACTCCGTTGGGACACGCCTCGAACCGTTGATTGGGATACTATATTATCGACGATCGTAGACACTCGAACCGTATGTTAGTGTCATTGGTCACGAAGAGCATCAAAATGGCACCGCTGCCGGGGAGTAGTGTTACGTGAAGATGTAGTTCTCCTAGAGTTTTTGTTCAATTTAGCATAGTTAGTTGACCAACTTCAAAAAGAGCGTAGGTGTTGACCAACTTCAAAAAGAGTTAGTTGTCTTTTAAGATTGATCTTAACTATGGTCATTTAAGTAGGGCCATATGTGGTGGATTGGTATAACCCAACTTAACCATAATGAGGGTTATGGTGTGATGGGCTTTGAGGAAGAGTGGTGCCTAGAGTTGTTGAGTGAGTAAACTCCTTTAAAGGAGGGTAGAAGTGAAATCCTCAATGTTTTAGAATCATATTGTGTAAGGAGTGTGAAGATTTAGTTATGACTTGCTCCGACCTTAGGATTTAAGGGAATGATGTTGTGAAGAGTTTGTCTAGGATACCCCAAGTGAGGGATAATGTGCTTAGATGGTAAGGTCTTTGAGTGTCCTTTATATTCATGAATTAGGCTTGCTTGAAGATTCACCACTTATGGAATCATTTTGGGTGATGGATATGAGAAGTTAAGTATTTCAGATATTCATGTTTTGATATACTTGAAATCCTCACCTTATGTGGTTTAGTGAGTTTGAGAAACTTAGAACCGGAGTGGTAGACTGATATGAAACCTTGAGTGATATCCTAGTGAAGGCCTTAGAAAGGGATGCCACTAGGGTTGAGTTGGAAGACTTTTTGGATAGAGGTACCGATATGTTGGTAATTTCATGTGAGAGTAAGTGCTATGTTGTTTTCCGGTATTACCTTATCTATTATGATGCCCTATGAGGCTATGAGGCTTAGAGTTCTCCAGATGAGTTGATAGAACTTTTTTTCGAATTTTACCCCGGTCAATGGTTTGGGGTTAGTAAGAAGGGTTTATGGAAGATGTCCCTTTACGTTGTTCCCTAGAAATACTTTTGTTGACTCGGTGGAACTTGGCAAGTTAGACCTTTGATGTAACTCTTAGTATGGATGGGTTGCATAATTGGTGTGTTTTATTGATGATAGGGCTCGGATAGTTAGAAGAACATGGGACTCTTGAGTATGTATTACCTTTCACCTTTTGTGTAAGATGACATTTGAGTGCAATTTCTACCTATTTTGGATTTAGTACTTATTGGGTCATATGAATGTGGAATTGCTAGATGTTGAGGACCATAGACTTTTGCAAAGAGTGCAAAATGTGAGTTTGGTTATGTCTTTAGGAGTGCTTGAAAGAAGTTTTCATGAGGGTGGTAGTGAGGGCTTCCTCCTAAGGAGGGGATGGTATGCTTAGAAAGCATGACTTGTTAAAATCCCGACATCCTCATCTCTTTCTTCCATTCCTTTTCTAGCTTGAGACCAAGAGTTCCTAGATGGGCTTATGATATGTTATAGGAGTCATGTGTGACTTAGGTGTTCTCATGATTTCCTTATGATAAATATGTTCTTGAAAATTCATGTTTTGAGGTAAAAACAGTTTTCATGTCTCATGTTCCTTCTGTTGATAGGCAATTAGAGTAAGAAACCTATGTGATTTATGAGATGAATGGTTTAAATGTGCTTTTGAGAAGTAATGGCATAGTTGTCCTAAAATGATATGATAAGCATGATTTGAGTTGGGGAAGGAAATTCCTCCAATGAAATGGAATATGTCTAAGTTGCATGCATATTGAGTTCATAGAGGTAGTCCTATTCTCTCATCTTGTATGATGTGTGATTTAAATGGAGATTTTTCTCCTAAGTTATGCATTGTGTGTAATATGGCATTCTTGACTTCATGATGTGAATTAAATGAACATGCTTGGATGTGTTCTTATGAAATGGAATGTTAGCTTCTTATGTGGTGGAAACTTGCCTAAAGAGTGGAAGAGGTAGTTCCTCCCATGTTTATGTGAATTAATGAGGTTTGTGCATTTCCATAAAAACTTGTGTTTTTGAATAAAGATGAGTTGTATGAGTTGTTTCCCTCATGTTGTAGTGCATTAGTTATAAGTGATCTATTGTACTTCATGAAAATAAGATATGAGCATGTCTTAGTGAGTAGTTGAGAAGTTCCTCCTTGAAAGAGGGCTATTGAACATGGACACTTGCATATGTGCTTAATGATGTATAGATCATGTAATGACTAGGAGAAGGTAGTTCCTCCTATGAACATGAGAAATGTTGATGTTGGTGCGTAATGAGTGGTAGAAGTAGTTTCTACTTCCTTATGTTTGCATTGACTATGTTGAATTGGAGTTTAAGTTCCTCCTTTTGAAAATAATGCTCTTTGTGTTTGGTATATTTTTGAGTTGTACATTATATCGTTGATTACATGGTTGTTGGGCTGCTAGTGTGAGTCATTGACTCCTTATGATGTTTTAAGTGTCATTCGAGGACGAATGTTCCCAAGGAGGGGATATTGTAACATCCCATACGAAACTAGTAAGACCTAGCTAAGGCTTGACTGAATCTAGTAGGTTCACCTAGAGCCTCACATGTTAGTTTAGGGTTGGAAACATGTTGAAAAGATGAAAAACGGCTATTGAAGTTAGTTTGGTGACTTTAGAGGTCAAACGTCAAGACACGACCATGACGTCCGGAAACTAGTCTTTGGTACTAGTTTGGTTGCTAGTGTCTTGTCATGGTGTTTGGTGTATTTTTTGAGGACTAAAACCCATAGGATTAACTCTTATTCATAGATGGACATGTTTAGGGTCCAAAAGACCGGGTACGACCCCCCAAGGACCATCCAAGGGGTCCTTGAGGAGGACCCCAATATCTACCCTAAAGCTGTAAAAAGACAGCAGGACCTACGAGACCCATCTACGGCCAGTAGACTGGTCTACGGACCGTAGGTCTAGGTCGTAGGTGGGGACTTAGTCTTGGGAAGCTTGGCTCCCAAAAAGGGAGCCTCTGAACAAACCAACGAGAGCACAACACGGGTCATAACCCCACCTACGGTCCGTAGGTGGGTGGCCGTAACTGCTGCCAATTTCCAGCCTTCTAGTCTTATGTTGGTGATTAGGGATTAAGTTAGTTAATTGACTAAGGGCTTAAAGGTTTGTTAAGCTAGTTGATTACTCACCTTTATAAGTTAGCACGACTTTAAGATAAGTCATGAATTCATTTAGAACCAAGACCCGCAAAACAGTCCCCTAAAACCAGTTTTTAGTTTTAAGTTAGGAGTAAGGGTCAACTTTAAATGGTCATATCTGATAGTTCAAAATGAATTAGGCGGACCATTACCTATCTAATGAAAGGTCTCTGAGTCCTCTTTCCAATGCCACCGAGTTTGCCCAATTCCGATCTCGGAGTAAAAATTTATGCCCGAAATAGTGAAGCATTGTCAGAACTACGAAGGCCAAACGACGGTCCATGACTCCACCTACGGTCCGTAGGTGGAGGGCGTAGATGCTGCCAGTTTTATGAAGTTTTTAGTTAAGTTGGGGGTTAATGTTTTAATTAGTTATTGAGTAGGGGTTAAGGGAGGTCGGTTAGGTGGTTAATTAATGGACTATATAAGCTAATAAGACCCTAAACTAAGTTATTAACCCAATTCTTTTCCCTCCAAAAATTCTCTCTCAAAACTCTCTCAACTCAAG
This sequence comes from Solanum gracilifrons, assembly GCA_029582605.1. Lineage (NCBI taxonomy): Eukaryota > Viridiplantae > Streptophyta > Magnoliopsida > Solanales > Solanaceae > Solanum > Solanum gracilifrons. The sequence goes on from JAJOOH010008903.1 coordinate 27,723, forward strand.
ATTCCATTGAAGAACTTGGAAGGATCTTAGCAAGGACTTGTAGATGGGAGGTTTCACACGAAATTCCTAGGGGTTTAACTAAGGTATGTTTTCTCTTCACTGTTTGGATTCCTTACCCCAAGAGGTCCTTCCAAAGATGGTTTTCAAAATTCCCCAAATTGTATATTTCAATCCAAAAACGTGGGTCTTCTCTCTAAATGTTGAATTGTTGTTATAAACTGACTTTGATTGATGATATGTGAACAATTATGGATGAATTCATGTAGTGTTGCTAATTTTTGAAGAATCCCCCATGAGACCCATGTTTCCCCTTCTTTCTCCAATTCTAACCCTAGTTGTGTTGAATAGTGATTGAAAGTTATGAATTGAATGTGATGCTATGTAATTGATGTTTGTATGATGATATTACCCTAAATTATGTATGATTACTGTGGAATTAAGGCTAAGTCTTGAATGGGGCCTTCAAGGCTATGAGGAGATGATATCAATGTGATTCTTTATGTATTGTGGAATATACTTTCTTAATTCATGTACGATGAAGTTGGATGATGATTCCCTCTTCCCTATAACCCTGGTTGGTAATTTAGCATGTTATGATGAGATGCAATGCAAGTATGAATGTTATGAAATGTTGGTATTATTGTTGTTCTGTTGAATTGAAGGTAATTCTTGTTAACATAATATGAACATGCTATGAGTAAAGGTGTTTTATGTGAAAGGCTTTCTCACACATGTATACACACACCTGAATTAATGAAGCTATTGCTAATGTAATGAATGTGAGTCTCTGGAAAGGTTTCCTCAATTGTACTCTAAACTAGTCTATGTTATCCATGGTATGATAATGTGAAAGGTCATTCTCACATGATGAAGGTTCTTGATAAAAGGTTTTCTCATCTATGAACTCTTGAACTTTTCTGACTATATGAGGGCTATTCCCCTAAAGGTATTCTATATGACCTTAAATGCTAATGTAAAGACTAATGACTACTTTAAAAGGTGAATTACTTAGATTGTAATGATACTATACCTAATGTGTTGTTGTCGTGTTGATGACCTAGTTTCCTCATCCTTAACCCTCTACACTTGAATTAGCTATGAAGTATGTATGTATGTTATGGTATGATTGCTATATGAATGAAAGGTGGTTCTCATGATTATAATGCAATGTAAAGTGAAAGGATCACTCACTTGCTAAGTGTTTATAAAGTGAAAGGATTATTCTCACTTATGAACACTTATGAGCTATTAAGGTAAGATTTCTACATAAGAGTATAGTAAAGGCTAATGTGAACTTATGTGATGACTAAAGATGATTACAAAAGGGAATTAGATGTTTAGCACCGAAAGGGTATGTAAATGAGATGGGGGTCTCACGTTTAGTAAGTCCGGCTCCTCACATGGGTTTCCTCACGTTTAGCATGTCCGGATTACCCACGGTATGTGTTGTCTCATGAGATGGAAACCCTCACGTTTAGTAAGTTTGGGTTTCTAGAAACAATCTCCTTGACCCTTAACTATGTGCTCACATAGGACTCTAGCCTAGTGGATCCACCTATATAGATATGTATGAATGGTTACATATCAGGCTAGTGTTAACCCTCTCTTTTCGGTGTGGGAGTAGAACACCGGATTCCATGTAGCTCTCATGGTCTATGTCGGTTATTGCAATATTTCCCTAATGTAAAAGTAAATGAAGGTATGAAAGGTGTGAACTCTTACTAGGGCTTTCTTAAGGGTTTATACATAGTGTAAGGGAGGGTATGGGACTTCTCTTGCACATTGCACTTGTGGGATCCTAAGGGATGGTTGTAGTAGTGTTCTCTAATGATTATGACGATTAGGACTTATGTATGTTGAAGCTATATTATGTATTATCATTATGAAGGTGGTTTACCTATGATATGGACTATTTGAATTATGACTAAGATATAATATGATATGAACATGTTGTATGAACTATGCCTTGATGGTGTTGTTCTATCTTATTATGATGATTCTGAATAATGCATTCTTTAATGGTATTATGTTAATGATTGACTTTTCTTGATATGAACTAATGTTTGTGAATGTCACCTTACTGTGTATATGACCTATGGATAAGACTAATGTATGATAAGTATGAGCATGGTGATTCAAAGGTAATACTTAGTGTAGGTAGGACTGTGGACACTACCTATGCATTGCACAAGTAGAACCTAGGGTTGCTTATGTGATTATTATATTATGATGCAATGACCTTGGTATTGACTATGCATGAGTATTATGTCTTGTAATGAGTGATATATGCATTATGACTATGTTTGGAGACTATGCTTTGTTGATGTGTTACCTTTGTGCTTTGATGAACTATATGTGAGTTGTTTATGACTTATGATTCTTCAACTCTTTCAAGAAGATGTTCAAATGTGCATAGAGCATGGTTTCAACTAAATGTCTGTTTTAAGCATGTTTTAATGGTTTTTATGCATGGCTTCCATACTTAGTATGTGTGTTGTACTAACCCATATTTCTTCTACATTTTTACAAAGTGTAGGGTTTGGTGATGTGGTGTCTTATGCTTGGAAGTTAGGTTTCTAAGGAGCTTGGGAATGTAGACTTTGGGAGTCCTCATAGTTTCAAGGATATACCTACCTTGTACACTTATGTTATTATGTCTTATGTTTTATGTCTTTAGACTTGTGTAAGGGCCGTGTCTGTAGTAATCATTATGTAAGGGCCATGTCCCTAAGTTGTTATGAAAGAGTTGTTAATCTAAATGTTATAGATGGTTTGAGACATAGTGTCATAGACTCTCTGTTATTTTATGAAGACTTCGATTATGAAGAAAAGTTTTAAATTTTTCCGCTATTTTCATATGCTTTAATGTTCATGATATGCTAAGGGCTTGTATAAGACCTCTGATAGGTTGAGTACGCCGTGTTACGACTAGGGGGTGCTCTCGCGTCGTTACAGGAAAACACCAACATTCCCCAGACTTAAAGCTGACGAAGTCCCTCTCAATAGGGGCTTCACGATCGTTTGGAGCATCACTGTCCGTCTAGTGGGTCATGATGATGTCGTGTCAGACAGTTCTTCACTAATACCAGCATAACCTTTTACTTTAGACTCGAAATTAGGGAAACTAGGAGGCAATGGAAAGAGGACTCAAATATATTTAATTTGATAAGTGATGTGCTGCCTAATTAATTTTATGATGAAAGATACTGTCAATTGAAGTTGAATCAAAATTCAAAGTCTGATAAGTCTGTTTCAATGATGAGTTCACCGATCGTCTAACATCTGTGGTCCTTGATAATGCTAAACTACACTTCATACGATTCCAAGTGTAGGTGGTCGCTAACAAGTATAAACCCAACTAAGAGTTAGGCTCTATCCCATACTGAGTGATACGCTAAATAATTCGATCAAGAAGTAAAATGGTGTTTTAATCATTTGTAGATGTAGACATTTTCACAACAATGAAGTAAATGACAATGTTTTGACAATTGATGCCAAATGGGGGGATTTCTGTTACAAAATTACGACTACTAAAATTGGGGCAAACAAATCGAGAGGTTTCTTGGGAGTGTGATGAATTGAATGCTTTTATCGCATAATGAGTGATTATTATTTACTAAAAGTTGTGAATATAAGTGGGTACGCTAAGCTTTGGGTGCAATATTCATTTCTCAATCAACTATTACAAATCAAGAGAGATCTTTCGAACCTCAACAAGCACAACATAGATTCACAACCCATTACCTTAATCAATCTACTTTTTAAGTCTAGATTTGTAAGATTGCATCCAAACCTACTTTCTCAAGATGAATCTGTAACAATACAATCACTACAATCGTCAACTAATAATTTAACTCTAAGACTTATTTCTCAAGCAATATTGGAATACTAAACTAGAGTTGCATTTGCAACTACAATTCCTCAATGAAAACACAAACTATTAATTGAACCCAGTTCAAATCAACAATGAAATCAGTAAATAATAATACTTATTATTTAATAAATGCATTCAACTACATAATCAAACCCCCAAGATAAGGGTTTTAGCCAAACATAATAAAGAACAAGAAATTGTTACCAACAAAGTGTTCCATCAGGTTGGGCAACAATCCACAACTCTCCAAATTCTCAGAATTCAGCTAAAAATAAAACAAACCCTAAATCTCTACTCAAAAGTGTAAAAACAGTGTTTCAAAATGTTGAAGATCAAAAACCAAAAACTGGACAATGTGGGAAATCATTTTCTTCTTTTAAAAATTACATTTATTCACTCCTAGAATTTCAGTATCGGAGTCACTCGACGAAGTAAGTCAGGCTTCGCCGACCTGGTCGATGATGCGCCAAGTGCTCTTCCTCTCGCCTTTTTGGCATTTCTTTTTCAACCAACTTGTTCTGCAACTTTAGGCGATTGAAATGGGCCTCACTAATCTATTAAGTGTGTCGCCAAATAACCAATTTGCTCACCAAGTTGGTTTTGTCCATGGGCTAGCATGTTGGAAATTTAGGCGAGCTGAAGGTTCATTCAGCGGGTTGCCGAGTAGCTTTGGCGAGTACCAACTTTGGTTTTCTTCAAGCTTTTTAGAAATTTCGCTCCTTTTTGCCTCGTAATGTCCTTGCCTTGCTCTTTTGCCTTCATTGCTGCAAATTAACATTTAAACATCAGTTACGAGCATAAAATAGGAATTGAGGACACTAAATCTCTGAATATTAAGTCCTAAATGAATCAAAATCCCCGACTCATCAATCCTTCACATTGACCTAGGATTACAGCTTGCTAAATGGGTGATTTGTACAAACCCCTAAATGGGCTGTCTAAGTCACCAGGAGTCGTCTAGGGCAACGTCCATGGACTCTTGCCTAAGAAAGTATTGGATGGCATTCACAAGCCCTTTAATGGGTCATGGACTCGTACACGGCACGTCTAGAGCACTGTGAAGTGTCTATGGTTCGTTTTAGGTTTGTGGACTTGCCCGTTTGACCCTTTCTAGCCTTTTCCAAATCTGAGGCGTTACATTAGGATATAGGGATTTTATGTTATTTTTACGTTTTGTAGGGTTGAGGGGTTTAGGGTTTTTAATCTTTAGGATTTTTAAGTTTAGGGTTTAGGGTTTAGAACTTTTGATTTTTTAAGGTTTGTTAGGTTTAGAGTTTTCAAAGGTTTTTTAGGGTTTTTTAGGCTAGAGTTATTAAAGGTTTCTTATGGTTTAGGGTTTCTTAGTGTTTTATTTGGTTTTGGGTTTAATGTTTAGGAATTTTTACTGATTAGTGTTTAGTGATTAGGATTTTTTTAGGGTTTTTAGGTTTGTTGTTTTAAAGGTTTTTTAGGGTTTAAGGTTTCTTAGGGTTAGAGATTTCTTGGGGTTTGTTAGGATTTCATAGGGTTTTGTAGTGATTTAGGGTTTCTTAAGGTTTAGAGTTTAGGGTTTAGGGTTTATTGGGTTATTTTGGGTTTAGGGTATTTTAGGGTTACTTAGGGTTTAGAATTTCTGATGGTTTAGTGTTTTTTAGGGTTTAGGATTTTTAAGATTTCGGGTTAAGGGTTTTTGGGGAGTTTTAGGTTAAGAGTTTTTATTTTTTTAAAGGTTTTTTAGGGTTTCTTAGGGCTTAAGGTTTAGGGTTTGGTATGCATTTTAGGGCTTAGGGCATTTAATGATTTTTATGGATTTTTTAGGTGTAGAATTTTCTAAAGGTTTTAGGGTTTAGGGTTTAGGATATCTTAGGTTTAAGGTTTAGAGTTTTATTATAACTTAGGGTTTAAGCCTTAGCGTTTAGAGTTTAGGTTATTTTTAGGGTTTATGGATTAGGGTTTTATTAGGTTAGGGTTTTTTAGATTTTAGGTTTAGAGTTTTTTAAGGTGTTTACATCCTGAAGGCGAAAATTCACGGTGACTCACCAAATAATCAATTTAAAAGAATAAAAGAATTTTTACAAAGTTAAAAGGGTAGTCACTGATGAGTCGGGATTTCGACTAATTTAGGGCTTAATATTCATGGTTCAATGCCTATTTTATGCTCTAAACTGATGTTTAAATGCTAATTTTCAGCTAAGAAGGAAAAAGAGCAAGGCAAGGACATTACCGGGCAAAAAGGCGCGAAAAGCTGAAGAAAAGCAAAGTTCATGCTTGCTAAAGCCACTCGGCAAATCATCGAATGGCTTTTCAGCTCGCCAAAGTTTACATTAGGCCAGCCCATGGACAAAGTTAACTCAGTGATGGAAAGGGTGATTCGGCGAAGCGCTTACTAGATTTGCGACAGAATCTTATCCCGCCTAAAGTTACAAAATGACTACTGATAAGGCAAGCCAAAAAGGTGAGAAGAATGGACACTTCGTGCATCGCCGAATAGGTTGGCGAGCCCGACCTCTATCGCCTAAAGTCAAAGAAAATAAAGGGTGAAAATTCAAGCAAAGAAAGCGATGAAGGGAGCACTCAGCGAGTCGCCGATCAAGTCAGTGAAGCTCGACTTATTACACCGAGTGGCTCCGAAGCTGAAAATGTGGGAACCAATAAATGCTATTTTCCAAAGAAGAAAGAGGAGTTCTGATGTTTTTGAGAGTTCCCTTATTGTTCAGTTTGGGGTTTTTTATCCCTAACACTGTTCTTTGACTTTTTGAGTAGAGATTTAGGGTTTATTTAATTTTGAATTCAATTCAAGCATTTTGAAGAGTTGTGTATTGTTACCCAAACTGATGGACAGCATAGTTGGCAACTTGAGAAAAAAGGACTAAACTCAATCCAACCAATCTAGCATGAAAGAGTAGATTAATCGAGGTATTTGACTGTTTATTTGCTTTATGCTTGTCGATGTTCGAGAGCACTCGCTTGATTTGTAATAGTTGATTGAGAAATGACTATTACACCTAAAGCCTAGCCTACCACTAAGATTCAACAGCTTTTAGTAAATAATGATCACTCATAGAGTTATATTGGCGTTCAATCGATCACATTCCCAAGGATCCGTCTCTACTTGATTACTCCAGTGTGTTCGTAGTTGTTAATTGTTCACTCTAATCCCCCCAATTGACATTAATTGTCAAACCCCCGCCATTTACTTTATTGTTTCGAAAATATCTACCTCTACAAACGATTAGAACACTATTTCACTTTGTAATTGAATGCTTTACCGTATCATTCCTTGTGGAATCGACCCCAACTCTTCATTGGGTTTATACTTGATTGCGACTTCCTACACTTAGAATCGGATGAAGTGTACTTGAACGTTATTAATCACCACCTAATTTTAGGAAACACTGGGAAACCAATTAATTAATTAAATAAAAAAATCTACGAAACCAATAGATTCTAGGTAAAGGGTTCAAGTTATTTTAAGGGATGGTGTTAGGCATCCTTTGAAAACCACAACTGTGGTCCCAACTAAATTCATTTTTTCAAATTGAGGAAGAGATCAAAATAATATGCAAGTATAATAAACATGTGATATACTCAAATAATAACCAAACCACAATGATAATTCAACAAGAAACCATTTAAGAACTAGAAAATGAACAATAAAAAAAAGAAAAAAGGCAACACTAAGACATAAAAAATTAATACTAAAACAACAGTCTTACATCAGTAATCATTACACTTTCAGTATAACAAATAATAAAAAATAATAAGAGCATTAATATTAAGAGAAATAACAATAGAAAATTAAATTTAAAAGTTAAGATGGAACCAGACATATGATAAACCACAATAGAAAAACAAAATTAAATTTCAAATAGAATGATAAGACATCGAAATAAACAAAAATTAATCAAATTTAACAAACAAGAAGCAAATTCAACAAACTAAACTACACAAGACACTAACGCCAATGATTAAAAATAAAAATAGACCATACATCAATATTAGTCAACATTTAGAATTTTACCAATGATGGGATTTTCGATTCCGCCTCATTGTTGTCCGGCGGTAGGCCTGAGCTCGTGGAGCTGCTGTACAGCGGAGTTCGCAACCTCGGAACTGTTTGCTGCTCTTTTTTTGTAACGTGCGACACCAATGGAGTTGGGTGGTTTGTGTGAGCTTGTCGGTGAACAAGAGTGGGGAGGAAGTTAGGGTTGTTCCGGTGGAATTTTTGGTTTTTGTGGCTGGTTTCTAGTGGTTTTGGGCGATTTGGAGGTGGTTTACTGGTTGTCTTCCGGCGGAGGTCTGGTGATTTTAGTTTGAGGCTTGGTGGTGTTTTCTTAGGGATGAAAGCAGGAGTGTGAAGGGTTCCTGGAGAAGAGGATAAACACACTGGCAAGGTTATTACAAAAGGAAGAAAAATGAGGTTTTTTTATTTGGTGGTGGACAGCCGGATTTTGGCGGAACTTCGGCAACTTGTCGGAAAAAATATTACCAATAAAAGAAAATAAAAAATCTGAAATTACACCCCTCAAATCTGATTCAGCACCCTAAGTTAATTACCAATCTATTGCTTAAATAGAAAATCGAAAAAAACCTATGGAACAATACTATTATCTTAAAACCGTGGGTCAAAACCACCAGTTAATAAAATATCTATTTATGAAATTCTATCCATATTTGAATGAATTTTTAGTTTGTTCAAAATACGAAAATGAATATTAACAAATGTAACGAATAAAAATGAATATTATAAAAATGCAACGAATGTAACCAATAGCATGTAAAAAATACAATTTTACAGAAATAATGATTTAATAAAGAATGAACAAATATTTGAATGTATTCGTCCAGTTGTGACAAAAAAAAATGTAATAAAAATTAACCAATATAAATCTTAAAATTTTGAGAAATAAGGATAATTATCAACAAATTGCATTGAAATTGAAAAAGATGTATTTTAACTATTTAACGAATAAATTACTTAAAAGTATTAACTTTAAAAATATTAGACAAAATTTTTGTCTCAACAATTAGCCCTTCTGTTGGATTAGAATAGATGAAAGAGATCTTGGTTGAACAAAGTTGACTATCCTAAATTTTGTTTGATAAACTTTGAACAAAACAATATGAGACGTTAGTAGAGCTTTTGAACAATACTCTACGTCCGTCAATAGGGTAGAAAATAATAAATAAAAGAAACAGATTTATTGTACACTCAAAAAATTCACAGACTTTCTATGTTCCTTCCAAATATGCACAATGATAATAGTATACCTCTTTGAAAGGAAGATGATGCGAATAACATGTCACTTTGAACGAGGTGACGACTTAACTTGTCTCTTGAAAAGAAGACGACCCAACTTGAATTTAATGAGCTATTTAGAGGGAGATGATGACCTTATATATCTCTTTAATGGCGAACGACCCAATATTGAGCTTAACTTACAATTTTGAGGGAGGTGACAACCCAACGCGTCTATTTAAAGGCGGATGACCCAATCTTGAACTTAACAGGTCACTTAGAGGGATGTAACAACCAAACGTGTCTCTTTAAAGGTGAACAACCCAACTTGAATTGAACGTGTCACTTAGAGGAAGGTGAAAACCAAACATGTCTCGTTGAAAGGCGGACAACCCAAACTTAAACTTAACGTGTTACTTAGAGAGAGATGATAACCCAACGTGCCTCTTGAAAGGCGTACGACCCAATTTGAATGTGATACATCACTTTGAATGAAGTGATAACCCAACTTGAAATAACATTTCACTTTGAGAGAGGTGATGACCTAACATGAATATAACATGTAACTTTGAACGAGGTGACAACCCAATGTGTCTCTAGGTGATGACCTAACATGAAGATAACATGTAACTTTGAACGAGGTGACAACCCAACGTGTCTTTTTGAAAGGAGGACGTACCAATTTGAATGTGATACACCACAACTTGAACACTTTCATGGCACTACCTAGAAAGTCTGTGAACAGTTCAAGGGATAGGTTCACAATGTTCATCAGAAGTGTTACCGCATAGATCATGAGTCATTGAAGGAGTATTCCAATAGACGGTCGGATGACAATGGAAAGGCTGTGCTACATATCTTTGCAAGAGGATCATATGGTGAGTGCACTTTCGAGGAGATCGCTAAGAAGCTGGAGAAGATTTCCAGAAACAATAAGTCATGGAACACTAGAAAAGCTAATACTTGAAGAAGCACGTTCGCTGTTCAGTCTTCTCCAGATCAATCCACTGATGAAATTCGTGAGGAGATGGCTCAAATGAGGACAAAACTTGGGATTGTATTAAAGCATGTGAGTGGAAATGCAGAAAAAGTGAATGCGCTAAATAACATAACTAGAACTCCACCACCACCAACTAAGGAATGCTATTATGAGGAGGATGCATATTTGGTGAATGATCAGATGGGGGGTTTCCGAGCCAATGCCCAAGGTTCCAACTAGGAAAATTGGTGCCAAAGTCAAGAAAACCAAGGTCGGAACTGTGGAAACTACAATCGAGAGGGAAACTATGTACGGGATGAGAACTACAATCGTGATAACAACTACAACCAAAACAACTTAGGCAACAAAAATGAGAGTGTTGGGCCTTATATTCCACCTGGGAACAGGGAATCTGGTAATCGAGAAGATGGGGGGTAGTATGTCACGCATTGAGGACATGATGCAGAAGATGATGAAGAGGTTTGATGCGACTAATGAGAATTTGAAAGATATGGTAAATGACTTGTCTGGAATTGGTGAAAAATTTTATGCCCATATAGTATCGATCAAGTAACTTAGGCAGGAGTTTAGTCAGTTCTCCACTAATGTGATCCCACGTCAGCTTGACACACATCCTAGCAGCACCATCCAAAATCAGAAGAATGTTGGGCATTGTATGGCAGTCACTACTCGAAGAGGTAAAGAGACCACTGATCCCCCTATGGCGTATGAGGTTGAAATTGGTGTAGAAAGTGATGTAGATGAGATTGAGGTTACTAGAGAGTCTAATAGTGCTACAGAGAAGGAAGTGGATGTGACCCAAAAAGTTGTTCCGATGCCTCGACCTCCACCTCCATTCCCACAAAGATTGGTGAAGAAGACCGAAGAAGGAAAATACCGCAGGTTCATAACTATGTTGAAACAACTTTCCATCAATTGTAACGAACCTAAAAATGAACTAGTGAAACTAGAGCCTAACGTGTGTGCGTTTGTGTTCGCCATGAGTTTTGATGGTGTTGTATGTTGTCCCGAGTCATGGTTGACGTGTTTAGGGGTTAGACGTCAAGATACGACTCCCCAAGGATAACCCTAAGGGTCCTTGAGGAGGACCCTAAGTCTACACCCCAAGATCCCATAACGTTAGCCAAAAATGGGTGACCTAAGGAAAAGGTCCACACCCCGTAGGTCCATCCATGCCCCGTGGATGGCCTCCGTACGTCAAGGGGCTTCTAACCAGCCACAACCACCATTGACGGAAGGATAGTACGGTCCGTGATCCCATCCACTGATTGTGGATGGGGGTCTCCTGAACCATGACTGTTTGTTGTCAAGTGGTACGGCCAAGCTAGGGGTGAATTGGTAAATTCACTCCAAGTCCTAATTAATATATGGACGATTATTTTAAGTGTTTTAAGGTATTTTAAGTATATTAAAACATTAGAAAGCTATTTTAGAATTCATTATTCATTTTCCCCCAAAACAAAACCCTTCCCTCCTAAAAGTTCTCTCTAGAAACTCCATTGGAGATCATGGTCAAGGGAAATCTAGGGTTGGGGATTTCTAGGCGTTTCTTCTTCAATATCATGGGATTGTTCAAGTATAAGGTATGGTGATCCTTCATCTAGGTTTAGTTTTCACCCTAGAGTCAATTTCAAAGAAGTTTCAAAGTTTTCATGTTTTATGAAAAACACTAAGTTTCACTCAATCTCATGGGTTCTTGCATCAAACATTTTCAAATGATAAACTATGATTATATTGATGTTTAATTGATGATTTAAGATGAAAGTACTGTATGAACCCAGGATTTCTCTCAATTCCTAAATTGTGCCTTATGAAGTGGGTTTGTTGATTATGAATGAATGTTGATGGATTTATGCCTAGATTGATTTAGATTGTTAACATGTTTCATCATCTATGCCTAATTATGGTGAATTTTTGGTGAATTGAGGATTTGTGATCATAGCCTTGAAAGGGCAAGTTTGACCTAAGTACTTGTTGTAGTAAACTTGTGTTAGAGATGTTGATCTACTTGAAAGGTGGAGGTGTTTAATTATGATGTAGTTACCTGACGTTAGTATAATTCTACATGTATTCTTGATTAACCTAAGATTCTCGGGTTATGTCATGAAAGAGAAAAATTGAGGGTTGAAATGTAATCCTCCTAGAATGATGAATTCTCAATGTAATGTCTTAGATTAGATCACCTAGACTCGAATTGGTTTAGGGTAATGCTTCTAAACATGAATTGACTTGATCATGATATTATGTGCATGTTGATGAATACTTGAAGTATAAAGTGCCAATCATGATGTCATTAATGTATTGATGAGTTGTCGGATCATGGTATTCCCTTATCTATTGTGCTATTGCTATATGTTGGAATGAGTTAGTCCATAACCCTTGAAGGGCATATTGTGAAGGTTTGTGAATGTTGACAAGATTGTGTGTGAACTCATGATTTACTTGGAAGTTGAGGTCACATGAATATTCTGTATATTGTGGTATTGTTGAAATGCCATTCTTCCCTTGGACAGCTTCACAAAAAAAAGGGAATCTAATTCATTTTGATTTTGGATTCCTAATTTAATTTGAACTCAATTATTTTATTTAGGGTTTTCTATATCTATAAATAGTCCATAAAAATAATTATTTAAGGAGTGGAAGAACCAAGAAACAAGACACAATATAAATTTTCTTCTAGCTTAGGAAATTTGGAAGAGCCGTCGTGGAGGCTGGAGAATTCTGGTTTATTCGATCTTCTCCTTTATTATTTATTTGTATTCGTGATTAATAAAAGATAGTGTAGCTATTGTTCTTAACATTTTATGATTAACACAAGCATATTTAATTTAATAAATTTTGATTGTGTTTTTGAGATAATGAGTAGCTAAATTTCATAACTAGGGTTGTGAGAACCATAAGCGATTAACAAAGTATGAATAATAACTAAGTAATTCTTGAATAGTGTTGAAGAATGTATTGATAATTCTGTCGTCTAGAAGTCTTTTTAACAGTGCGCAATGTTAAAACCCGCCTTGTTGCTACTTACCGGACCAAGGAGGTAGTTAATAAGAAAAGAATTATCAACATAGATTTAGTGTGATACTATCTAATAGTCTAATGTCAATTGGTGCGAGGGTGAAAACTAAGTCATACATTGATGTGATGTCTAATATGAGGTAAAGGTAAGGGTTAGTAAATTATACACACATAGCCGGATCAAGGTGAGGGGTGAAATTTTCTATTTGCCGGACCAAGGATTTAGAGATACATAACTTACCACTTTGCATGTGATACACTAGGATATGATTACTATTATTAGGATTACCGTGCTATGAGCTAATGGGGAACACATTCCTAGTTATTTCTAATAATCTGAATATAAATAAATACTTAGTTCAAAGCTATTTTAATTATTTTTATTTTATTTCAATTTAAATCCCTCCATTTTTATATAACGACTATCGAGTTAAAGTGCCAATCATGATGTGATTAATGTATTGATGAGTTGTCGGATCATGGTATTCCCTTATCTATTATACTATTGCTATATGTTGGAATGAGTTAGTCCATAACCCTTGAAGGGCATATAGTGAAGGTTTGTGAATGTTGACAAGATTGTGTGTGAACTCGTGATTTACTTGGAAGTTAAAGGTCACATGAATATTGTGTATATTGTGGTATTGTTGAAAGGCCATTCTTCCCTTACCCTTACACTTAATTATGAATGAAGTGTCTAGGATGATAATGATGTTGTTTGTGTCATTGGAAGGACAATTACACACACACACTCCATGCATAAACATGATTATGATGTATCAATGGTGTTAATTGAAAGTATAGTTCTCATATGTACCTTTACACATTATTATGCATGACATGTACATAACCATGTTGATCCTACTGTGTTGATTAAAAGTCCATTCTCATGAGAACACATGATCTTGGTGTGATAATTATTCTCTCATACTAATGTTGATTCTAAGGTTGAAAGGTAGTTCTCACCTTTAATGAATCTATGAGCTATTTTAGTGAGTTGTATTGAATGAAGGGTAAAGTATGCCTTCACACATATAGATACAATTCCATACTAATTATGTATAATTGGGAAATAATGCCTAGTACCGAGTGGATATGGATAATGAGGAAAACTCCCCTCCACTATTGCAATAGGTTGGGTCATCTATAGTAAACTCATGAGATGGAAGCTCCTCCGCTAATGCAATAGGTTGGGTTTCTAGTAGCAATCTTCCTATCACATAACTATGTGCCAAACATAGGACTTAGCTAGTGGATCCACTTAGTTCTACCTTCGGCAAGTAAGAACGCGTTCTTTCGGTGTGCGGTTATATGACACCGGATTCCATGTAGCTCACATGGTCTAGGTCGGTTATGGCTAATATTCCCTAATATGAATAAGATAATGAATATGATAGGAACTATACAATGACTTCTTAATGGGTTTACTTGGTAGGAGTGGGGCTATGAGACTTCACTTTTACATTGCACAAGGAGACTTATTAGGATGTTGTGGAATGGTTTACTTATGGTATGATAAGATATGAATAGATGACTTTCCTTATGTTTAGTTCACATACTTGTATAATTCTTTATTTTTTACTATGGATTATGGTAAGCTTGAAGATTATGGAAATGAATAGGTGGCTTCAAGGAGTGCTTGGTAAGGTTGGTATTATGGGATGCCAACCATACATTGCACAAGTGTTCTTAGAGGTTGCTAAGGTATTGATATTACTATGTTATTAGTGTATTGTGACTATAGATTGTCTTCTATGTTTAGATGTTGGTCTTAATGTGATGATGTGATTCATATAATGTTTATGTCTCTTAAATGCTTTATTGTGTAAACGTGGAAAGGATGAATGATAAGTTCACTTTTGGGTGACCTTAAGTTGGTGTCGTAGTGTGGGTGGTGGTATGGGACGCTACCCATACATTGCACAAGGCATAGCTTGAGGGTTACTTGAGGTGGACGCTGAAGGTGAAGGTAAAGGGTTATATCTGATTTTGCTCATATGTGAATTATGTGACTTTGTATGTTGGTTGTGACTTATATTATGCCTCTTCTATCAATGTTCATGAAGTTTTACAAAAATGGCACAAAGCATGACTTTCAACAAAATGTCCCTTTTAAAGCATGTTTTTGCATGGTCATCATACTTAGTACATTTTTTTGTGCAAACCAATATTTTCTTATTTTTTTTCTACAAGTTTAGGTTCCGGCAAGTGATTGCTTTCTCTACGGAAGCTTAGGATTAGAGTTCTCTCAAGACCTCTTTTGGTATGTCCTCTTATGTCAAGGACAAGGATTTTATGTCTCCAGTTTTTTTTCTGTGTAAGACTTTGTTAAGACTTCGATTGTAAAGGGTCGTGGCCCTATCTTGTTAAAGTTTATCCAAGATGGCCATGTGAGACTTAGTATTCCGCTGCTTTATAAATGTCTTTTGATGTTAGATTTATTAAAGAAAAGTTTTAAATTCCGCACTATTTCTATGTATCTAATGTTATGAATGCTAAGAGGCTTGTATTAGACCTCTTCGGGGTCGAGTACGCCGTGTTACGACTAGGGGGTGGTCTGGGGTTGTGACATCAATGTTCCGTTGATAGAAGCTTTGGAGCAAATGTCTGGGTATGCAAAATTTATGAAGGACTTGGTAACCAAAAAGAGGGCTGTCAGTTTTGAGAATGATGAGAGATTGCAACATTGCAGTGCTATTGCTGCAACATTGTAGTGCTATTGCTACAACATCACTTGTTAAAAAGAAAGAGGATCCTAGAGCTTTCACTAATCCTTTTACCATCGGTTTGTTGCACTTTGCGAAGACTTTGTGAGATTTGGGTGGCAGCATTAATTTGATGCCATTGTCAATCTACAAGAAGTTGGGTTTAGGGGCTCCAAAATCGACTACGTTGTGTCTACTTATGGCCGATAGTACTGCGAAGAAGCCCATTGGTGTTCTCTAAGATGTCCTTGTGAAAGTGGAGTCATTTATTTTTTCGGCAGATTTTGTGATACTTGATTGTGAGGTACATTTTGAGGTTCTCATCTTCCTAGGGAGACCATTCCTTCCTACTTAGCGTGCCTTAGTCGATATGGAAAGAAGGCATATGAAGTTCTGACTGAATAATGAAGAGGTAAATTTTAATATCTGTAAGTCTATGAAGAAGGAAAGCAATATCAAGTCGATATCAGTGGTTAATCATATTGTGGAGCAAGGTTCTGAAGTATCTATTGAAGAGAGGTTGGGTGTTGATGCACTGGCAGTGGTAATGATGGATTTTGAGGGTGATGGTATTGAAGACTATGATGAATTAGTTGCCGCAATTGATAGGTTCGAATTTCGTTCCAAACCAAAAAGATTGTAGCTAGATATGAAGAATCGCGACTCTCTACCCGCAAAACTATACGTGGAAGAGCCTCCAAATTTGGAGCTCAAGGCTATATCATCTCATTTGAGGTATGTAGTCTTAGGGAAAGATGGCACTCTACCGGTAAACATTACTGCAGATCTGAGTGGGGAAAGAGTAGAGGCATTGGTTTCTATTTTGAAGAGGCACAAACGGGCTATTGGATGGACTATTGCAGACATTATTAGGATTCCTCTTGACATTTGTTCTCATAAAATCCAACTCATGCCGGACAACAAACCATGTATTTAGCACCAGAGGATACTAAATCAGCCTATGCGAGAGGTAGTGAAAAAGGAAATCATCAAATTGTTGGATGCTGGATTCATATACCCCATTGCCGATAGTAGTTGGGTATGTCCCTTTCAGTGTGTACCCAAGAAAGGTGGGATTACTGTGGTTCCTAATGCGAAAAATGAGCTAGTCTCAATGAGGCTAGTGACTGGATGGAGGGTATGCATGGACTACCGCAAGCTAAATTCTTGGACAGAAAAAGATTACTTCTCGATGCCATTCATGGACCAAATGCTGGATCATCTTGATAGTAAGGGTTGGTATTGCTTTCTAGATGGGTATTCGGGCAACAATCAAATCTCCATAGCCCTGGAAGATCAAGAGAAAACCACCTTCACTTGTTCATATGGGACCTTCACCTTCCAAAGGATGCCATTGGGTTGTGTAATGCTCCAGAGACTTTCTAGAGGTGTATGATGTCGATATTTTCATATATGGTGGAGGACACGATTGAGGTATTTATGGATGATTTCTCTTTGGTAGGTGACTGGTTCGATGGTTGCGTGATGCATCAGGCCAAGGTAATGAAACGATATAAAAAGTGCAATCTTGTGCTAAATTAGGAAACATGCATAGTTCTGGGTCATCTCATATTTGAGAAAGGTATCGAGGTCGATACAGCTAAAGTTGGGGTAATAGAAAATCTTCCACCACCTATCTCTGTTAAAGGTGTTAGGTGTTTTCTTGGGCATGCAGGGTTTTATCTGAGGTTTATTAAAGATTTCTCAAAAATTGCACACCCATTCTGCAAACTACACGGAAAAGAGTGTAAATTTGATTTTGCTGATGCTTGTCTAAGAGAATTTGGAGAGTTCAAAGCAAGATTATATCAGCACCTATCATTATTTCACCGAATTTGGGGCAACTATTTGAAGTGATGTGTGATGCAAGTGGGGTGGCACTTGTTGTGGTATTGGGACAGAGGCGAGAAAATATTCTTCATCTGATTTACTATGCCAACAAAGTCTGAATGTGGCACAAAAGAACTATACGGTAACTGAACTGGAACACCTTGTTGTGGTTTTCACATTCGAGAAATTTTGATCCTATTTGCTTCGTAAATAGGTAATAGTGCATACTAGCCATTTTGCATTGAGGTATATGATAGCTAAAAAAGATGCAAATTCGAGGTTGATTAGATGGGCATTGTTGCTGCAAGAGTTCTATTTTGAGCTGAAAGATAGAAAGGGGACAAAAAATCAGGTTTTCGACCATTTGTCTAGATTATAGGAGGAAGCTATTCTCAAGTTAGGAGATGGGGCTGAAATTAATGTTGTATTAGCAGACGAACATATATTGGCTGCTTCTTCTGATCTTATCCCTTGGTTTGCAAATTTTGCTAACTACTTGGCAAGCGATTTGGTCCAATCGTATTTGTCATTGCACCAAAGGAAAAAGTTTATGCATGATGTGAAAAAGTTATTTTGGGATGAGCCTTACTTTTTTCGTATTTGTACTGATGGGATTATTCATCGCTATATGCCCGAGGTTGAGATGACGAGTATACTAGAGGCGCGTAATTCATCGCCTATTGGTGGGCAGCATAGTGGAATTCGGACTGCTCATAAAATCTTGCAATGTTGATATTACTGGCCTACCATCCACCAAGATGCTCATGATTTTGCCAAGTCTTGTGACTGTTGCCGAAGAGAAGGAGGAATTTCAAAAGAAGCAAGAGCTACCTATGAATCCGATAATGGTGATTGAGTTATTTGATGTGTGGGGCCTTCACTTCATGGTTCCATTTGTAATTCACAAGGGATGAAGTATATTCCTGTTGCGGTTGACTATGTATCGAAATGGTTGGAAGCAATTGCGCTTTCAAACAATGAGGGTAAGAGTTTAACCGCACTCATGAAAAAGAGTATCTTTTTCAGATTTGGTACACCTAGAGCGATTATCAACAATGAAGGTTCTGACTTTTGTAATAATTTCTTCAAGGCGTTGCTAGAGAAATATGGAGTTCGTAACAATGTAGCTACTCCTTACCAGCTGCACTCTAGTGGGCATGTTGAGGTGTCAAACAGACAGATAAAGAAAATCCTTGCAAAGATTGTGAATGCCAACCGAACTGATTGGTCAAGAAGACCTAATAATGCTATATAGGACTATCGCACTGCATTCAAGACTCCCATAGGCATGTCCCCCTATCAACTTGAATATGGGAAGTCATGCCATTTGCCGGTAGAGCTAGAGCATAAGGTATTGTTGGCGCCCAAGAAGTTGATTTTGGATTGGGGCACCACATCGAATCAAATATTGAATGACATGAATATGCTTGATGAGTTTCGACTAAAAGCATATGAAAGTTAATCCTTGTACAAGAAGAAGATGAAAAAGTATCATGATCAAAAGATTGAGAAGCGTGAATTTGTTGTTGGTGATCTGGTGCTCTTAGTCAACTCAAGGTTAAGGTTGTTTCCTGGAAAGCTCAACTCCAAGTGGACCGCGCCATTCAGTGTGACTGAATGTTTCCACATGGAGAGGTCGAGCTCGAGAACAAGGTTCAATGTGAATAGGCCGAGGATCAAGGTCTACGTGGGTAAATCAGAGAGTGTGCAAGAAGTGATCGAGGCCTATTATCTTGATGAAGTTTGAGTAATCAAGGTGTTTGCGTCATTCCACGACGTTAAATCAAGCGTTACTTGGGAGGCAACCCAAGATGTACAATCTAGCAAACTATAGGTTTTTCTTTTCGATAGAACAGTTTTCGTCTTTCTTTTTTATTTTTGTAGCTTTTTAGATAGGTGTTTGGACGAAAGGCAAAATCTGCAGAAAATAGTTGTGTATTGGTCTACCGACCCTATTGACGGTCCTTTGGTCCATCCATAGACTGTGAATGGTGTTCGTATATCCCACGTAAGTTCCCAAATTTTTCTAAGTGTCAGAGTGACCTACAGACCCAATGCACGGTCCATAGGTCGACCCCGGACCGTCGACGGGGTCTCGTGGCTCCAAAATTAGGGTTCTGCCTGACCCGACCCGTCCCGAACTCTTTTTTAAATAAAAACCTTTCATTTTAAAACCATCCCCCACTTCCAAAACTCTCTCCCAACCATTTTTCAACCCTCCAAATACCCATAATCATACATAAAGCCCCCAAATCACTCCCATTTCCAGTACCCACATCCCATAAAATCACTCTCTATCCCAAATCAGTCATCAGTTCCATTTTTCTCCCCTAATCGATTTCACAATCCGGGTTTGGTGTTGAAAGGCTAGAAAAGGTTCAAGGAGTTCATTGCACTAACACACTTACCCACTTCGATTACCTGTAAGGTAAACGACTTCACCCTAAATTTGAATTCGTTGTTCATAGTTTAAATCATGAAGTCACGAAGTTGGCTCTTGACCTTCGGTTGTTAATCTTCTAGTTGAATGTTAAATTGTAGTTAGACACACCCTTGCAACAATATAATGGGAGTGTGTTATAAGTTAAAACCACATAAATCAAGTAATGGGTCTAATTGAATGTTTTGACCTAGTGTTCATGGTTTTGATTTGTCAAAAGGTTGAATTATGTGTAATAGGAGCCCTGATGATGATAAACTACCATACATTGTGTTGAAATGCATGATTGAATCAAGTTTGAATGTGTGATTATTAATAGTATGGGTTGGATGAGAGTTAAAGTGTGATGCCTAGTAGAGACCTGACCTACGAACCCTACTCACAGATCGTAGGTCAAACTATAAGCCATAGGTAGGGGGACCATGGGTCAGTCGCACAAAAATATCATTTAACTATGCAACCAGATGGGCATCTTTCAAAGAGGGGAATTTTTGAGACATGCCAAGCAAATGGAGACACTGTTGATGTGGCTAGCTCCTCAAATTGCAAATGGAGACACTGTTGATGTGGGTTTGGACTCCTCGTCTAGGCATTAGAAAGTCTACACTGAGCTTCCCTGCGAAGTTCCTCTGGTTGCTGGTTCAGAATAAACTGTTCCCGACTGAGGTGGAAAATGTGGTTACATCGGATCGGGTCATGCTGAATGCAGCCATGATAGCGGAGTTGGAGATTAGCTTTGCCCACATACTGATAGTAGAGATACTTGAGAGGGCCTTCAAGTCCACCACCACCCTACCCTTCCCATGTCTGATATTCTAGCTCTATATGGATGCTTTTGTTCCCGTTCGGCACTGTTACGACTCAAAAAACTAGTAGGTAAAACTAAAGCCGTACGAGTGTGTTGTAGAGTTTGATGTGGGGTCTCATGTTGTAAAATGAGTTCTTGAGCTTAGGTTGAGGTGTTTAGTGGTTAAACGTCAAGGTACGACTCCCCAAGGATGAACCAAGGGTCTATGAGGAGGACCTTAAAGCCTAACCCCAAGGCTGCCACAAAGAACCAAAAGCTGTCAAATTAGCATGACCCACGGATGGGACCTACGGGAGCATAGGTCACTCCATGCCTCGTGGGAGAGATACCTAGGTCAAGGGACCCAAATGAATAGTCTCTGAACCCACTTTCAAACCTGCAGGACGGGGCGTGAGCCCACCTGCACAAGCTGTCTAACCTTAGCCAAGGGAAGGTCAATTTCGCAAATTCCAAATTAATTAGTTATGGGTTGGGGATGGTTTATATTGTTTTATCTCACTTATTTAAGACTTTTTAAGTCATTAAAGACCGTATTACAATTCATTATGCCCAAAACAGAAAAATAGAAAGTAGCTCCCCTCCAAATAATTCTCTCTCTAGAAACCACCATTGTTGAAAAAGAAGTCAAGGTTTGGAGCTCAAGAGTTCATCTTTCACACTCAGTTTCGTGGAGTTTCTTCAATTGAGGTATGGTAGTTTTAATCCTTGGTTAGTTTCCATCCAAGGAGTCCCTTAAAAACATTATTTCAAAGTTTCCAAAATCCCCCAAAAGTTAGGGTTTCAATGTAAGTATTGGGTTCAACTTCAAAACGTTTGCAATGATTTTTTTATGATGAATTATGATTGAATTGAGGAATTAATTGTGATTAATGATGAAATTCCCCTATGAACCCATGATTCCCCCAAAATACTAAATTGTGAATTATGATTTTGGATTGATTGATTATAGATGCATGTGAAGAGATTAGGTTTATATTGATTTAGTTTATTAAGTTATGTCATTATTCATGCCTAAATTGTAGTATTCTAGGAGTGTTGGTGAATTCTGATTCATGGCCTTGAAGGGAAAAGTATGAAGGATTAATGTATAATCATCATTCTATGTATAAGCTTGTGATGTCACTAAAAGAAAAGTGATCATGTCTACAATGAAATGGTGTTATTATTGAAAGGTTATTCTCAATTATAAACTTATGAATCATGTTGATATATGTGAAAGGTTCCTTTAATGTAATGTTATAGCTTGAAATGGTAGGCTTAGGGCATCCTTTTCTTGTGTACATGAAAGTGATCTTGATTGAAGTACCTTGAATTGGTAGGCTTAGGCATCCTCTTCTTGTGCTACTAATGTATCTTCACTTACTCAACCTTGAATCGGTAGACCTAATGTTGGTAGCCCTTTCATGATGATTCTATGAATAAATTAATGAATGATAAACCTTGAATCAGTAGACCTAATGGTGGTAGCCCTTTCATGTGTGAATTGATGAACCTTCAATCGGTAGACCTAATGGTGGTGGCCCTTTCTTGAGGATTCAATGAGCTATCCTAATAATGTACGTTGAATCGGTAAAAATAATGGTGGTGGCCCTTTCATGTGTAAATGTAATTTGGGACCTAATGTCGGTAGCCCTCTCAAGTATAAAAATGTTAATGTGAATGAACTACTCTATGGGAATGGAGGCTATGTACCGAGTGGATATGGTAAGATGGAAGCTCTCCCTACGTTAGGCCGGGTTTCAATGAACATCTTTATTATCCCATGACTATGTGCCCGCATAAGTTATTAGCTAGTGGATCCACCTAGGCTAAAAAGTTTCCGGTCTTACCTTAGGCAAGTAGACCAACCCTTTACAGTGTGGGATAGACAACGGATTCCATGTTAAGCTAACATGGTCTATGTCGGTTAATGCTTATTCCCATCATGTGAGATACGTGCTATGGTTACTCAAGAGGTTCTATGAAGTGTGTGTAGTAGTATTGGATGCCATCCATGCATTGCACGAGTAGGCTTTGAGAGGGCTATGGTGTGATTCTCCAATGTCTAATGAATAAATGTGCTCTTAATTAAGATAATGAGAATGTTGACTTAAATGCTTAATGTAATGATGCATGTTTTACATGGATTGTATTATGAGTTAATTTCCTTGTCATGACTTATTAAATGTATGTGTTCCTTATGCATGAGTACTGACTAAAGATGAGTAATGAAGAATGGTAAGTTCATCAATGGTGGCCTCAAAGTGGTACTTAGTAGGAATAGTAGTATGTGATGCTATTCTTACATAGCACAAGTATATCATAGGGTTACTTAAGGTGAAGGTCCTAATGTGATGTAATGTCTTATATGATGATTATACTTGTATCTTATACCTTTCGCTAAAGTGTATGATGTTTTCTCAAAATTGGTATATAGGATGGTTTTCAAACAAAATGACCTTTTTATGCATGGTTTTTGCATTGCTATCATACTTGGTAAATTTTTGTGTGTTAACCCATATTTCTTCTATTTTACTACAAAGTTTAGGTTCCGGCATTTGAGGAGATTCCTTCTAGTTCGAAGTTTGGATTTAGTTCTTCCAAAGCTTGTGGTATGTCCTCATGGATCCGAGGACAAGTGCTCTATTATCAGTTAAATTTTTCATTGTACTAGATACTTTTTAGACTTTCTATTGTAAGGGTCGTGACCCTACTTTTTATTCAAGATGTTTTTAGATGGCCATGTGAGACAAGTAGACTTCCGCTATTTTAAATGATGTTTTTGATTATATGGATTTAAAAATAGTTTTAAATTCCGCACTATTTCCCTATGCTCTCATGTTCAAGATATATTATGAGGCTAGTATGAGGCTCTTCGGAGTCTTGTACGTCGTGTCTCGTATGGGTGTAGGCTTGGGTCGTTACAAACATGGGATCAGAGTACAAGATTTTTGGATGGTTTTTGGGACTGATGTCTCACAAGCCACGTCGAGTAGAGTCTTGGTCATAGTGTAAAGACCGCCACATTTATGAATGAGAGGCTATAAGACATTAGAAAAACTTCACTTCTTTCATTACTCTATGAGTCGTGCCATAGAGTTTAGCTCTATAAAGGTCCTTTTGCTAACCCTTCTCTTGTGTTTATAAGATATGAATACAAGAAGGGTGAATGCAAGGAGGATGGAAGAGGAGAATGTGAATGAGGGAGTTCCTCCCCATGGTCTTCAAGGTAACCAAGTTTTTCAAGGCAATCAAGTTCCGATTGATCCTCCTAACATGTCCAATGAAGAAGTTAGGTCAGCTCTTCTAGTGATGGCTCAAACCGTAACTACTCAAACCCAAGCTATGACGGCCCAAGGCACTAGGGGTGTTGAGACTCATGTGAAGCCAAATGTGAGCACTATGGCTTCTTGGTTGAGAGACTTTGTGAGGATGAGTCCTCCGGTGTTTTTTTTTTCCTAGGTGGGAGAGGATCCCCAAGAGTTTGTGGATGAGGTGTATAAGTTAGTTGATGCTATGGGGGTGACTTCTATAGAAAAAATAGAACTAGCTGCTTACCAATTGAAGGATGTTGCCCAAGTTTGGTTTACTCAATGGAAAAGCAATAGGATGGTAGGAGCGGGTCCCATAGATTGGGAGGTGTTTCAGAAATCATGCCTTGACAGGTTCTTTCCCCATGGAAAGAGGGAAGCTAAGGTGGAGGAGTTTATCAACCTTAGGCAAGGTATTGTAACATCCCGTATTCGAAACAGACCAAAACTGCAGATTTTGAGCAGTTTCAGGAGCAACCCACGGTTGCCATCCACGGACCGTAGGTCAGACCACGGCCCGTGCTGGTGGTCCGTGGTTCAACACTGAAACCCCTCCCAGACCCAGCTCAGAAAATTGGCTAAGTGCCGACTCACGGACAGACCCACGGTCCGTAGATCAGACCACGGTCCGTGGTCTGTGTCCGTGGATCGAGACTTCCCTTACCCAGCCTCTGACACAAACT
>JAJOOH010008904.1:0-22953 GCA_029582605.1 Solanum gracilifrons
AATAACATGATAATCTGATTTGGAACATGTTAATAACTAATTCATAATGATCTGCTGTAATTCTAGAAACCCTAGGTCTATTCATAATAAGGGAATCAAGAAACTGACTGAATTCTAGGGACCTAATGGGCAAAAGGAACCCACTAGTGAAATCCCACATACCTGGTGACGAATTCCACGGAGAAATCTATCGATTTTAGTGATAGAACTGAAGGAACCTTGTTGCGTTCTTGAACTAGGGTTCTTCACCTCTTTTCTCCTCTTAGCATTCTAATTCTTCTAAGTTTGATTAATGATTTGACTTAGGTAAGTTCTAGTTATGTTTCTAGGCTTAAACTAATTAAAATCTCCTGATTTAGTGTTTAAACGACGTATCTTAAGGGTTAAACGAAATAGGAAAAGACCAAAAGACCCCTGAATTAACTGCTGTCGGAGTGATCGACGGATTGGACCTACAGTCCGTCAATCAATCGATGGTCCGTCGATTGGGTCCGTAGGTCGAGTCTGCCCGACAGGGCTTCACTAAAACGAGCATAACTTTTTACTCGGAGGTCGGAATTTAGCCAACTCGGTGGCGTTGGAAAGATAATTCAATTATATATCATATCATAGGTTATTGAACACACAATTCTTTTTGTGATAAAAGTTATAACCATCTGAAGTTGACCCATCAATAATTTTCAGCTAACTGGTTGTTGACCCTAACTTACGGTCAGACCTACGGACTGTGGATCGATTGACGGTCCGTGCTGGTCGACCGTAGTTTGTGTCAGAGACTGGGTAAATGAGGTCTCGATCCATAGACACAGACCACGAACCGTGGTCTGATCTATGGACCGTGGGTCTGTCCGTGAGTCGGGACTTAGCCAATTTTCTGAGCTGGTTTGGGGAGGGGTTGCAGTGGTGAACCACGGACCACCAGCACGGGCCATGGTCTGATCTACGGTCCGTGGATGGTGACCGTAAGTTGCACCTGCAACTTCTCGAAATCTGTATTTTTGGTCTGTTTCGGATACGGGGTGTTACAAAACACTACCGCTGCCAACCCTAAATCATGTGTTAGGTAATTCCTCTCATGCACCTTCAACTATCGCGATGCATAAGCTATAACATTCTTATCCTACATTAACACAGCACCCAAACCCGAATGTGAAGCATCACAATAAACAATAAAAAATTTACCTTCCACAAGTAGTGCTAGAATAGGTGTTGTGGTCAAAACAGTCTTGAGCTTTTGGAAGCTCTCTTCACACTTTTCAGTCCATGCAAAAGGTACCTCCCTTTTTGTCAACCTTGTCAGATGCGTGGCAATAGAAGTAAAGTTCTTCACAAATCGACGATAGTAGCTATAGAACCCCACAAAACTCCTAACTTCAGTCATAGAGTTAGGTCGAACCCAATTCTTAACCGCTTCAATCTTTTGGGGATCTACCATTACCCCTTCCCTTGAAACTACATGCCCCAAAAAGGCAACCAAAGTCAACCGAAATTCACACTTAGAAAATTTTACATACAACTTTTGTTTCCCAAGAACACCCAGAACAATACGAAGATGGTCGGCATGCTCTTACTTACTTTTTGATTAGACCAAAATGTCATCAATGAAAATAATAACAAAAGATTCAAGAAATGGTTTGAACGCACCATTCATCAAACTCATGAAAGTTGCAGGCGCATTAGTCAACCCAAACGACATAACTAGAAACTCGTAGTGCCCATAGCGGGTCCTAAACGTCGTCTTGGGCATATCCTCAGGCCTAATCTTTAACTGATGGTAACCAGACCTTAGATCAATCTTAGAGAAAACTTATGCACTTGCAACTGGTTGAAAAGGTCATCTATTCGAGACAATGGGTACTTGTTTCGAATGGTGGCCCTATTCAATTGTCGGTAATCTATACAAATCCTCATACTACCATCCTATTTCTTTACAAACAAGACAGGAGCACCCCACGGGGAAGCACTAGGACGGATGAAACCTTTATCAAAAAGTTCCTGAATTTGAGCCTTAAGCTATCTCAACTTTATCTGGGCCATGCGATATAGATGGATAGAAATGGGGTGGGTACCAAGTTCCAAATCAATGTAGAAATCTATATCTCTATTTGGAGGCATACCAGGCAAATCAGTAGGAAACACTTCTCTAAATTCTGACACCACAAGAATAGACTCAATAGAGGGAGACTCAACCTTCACATCCTGCATATAAGACAAATAAGCCAAACAACCCTGCCCCACCAGTTTTCTAGCCCGAATAGATGATATGATCTTAGTTGGCTTGGACTTGTACACCCCTTCGCACTCTAACCTTTTCCTACACGAAATCTCTAGACTCACAGACTTAGTGTTACAATTTAACACAACATAATAGGGGGACAACCAAGTCATGCTTAAGATTATATCAAAGTCAGTCATGTCCAAAATCACCAAATTAGCCCAAGTCTGAAAAGCCATAAAAAAAATAGGACAAGCATGATAGACATGGATGACTATGACAAACTCTCCAACTAGGATAGCATCAAGTATATCACAATCATATCAAATTCTGAGGCGAATTGCACGGACACAAATGAATAAGTAGAACCCAGATAAAATAACACATTAGTCATCCGGTCACATACAAGAATAGTACATGTGATGACTACATCAGAAGACTCTGCCTCGTTCTTGCCCAGAAAGGCGTAGCCCTATCATCTTGACGGTCCATTTCCCTGTCTGGTTGCACCGTACCTCTGCCTGCATTACCATTTCCCCGACCTCCACGGCCTCAGTGATTTCTTCCTCGCCCACCTTGTGGACGCCCTCGACCATTATTCCCATTCCTCGCGGGTACCACTGCTCAAGTCTTCTACCGCACAGAATCAAACATACACTGATGGGGAAAGTCTCTCCTCA
This sequence comes from Solanum gracilifrons, assembly GCA_029582605.1. Lineage (NCBI taxonomy): Eukaryota > Viridiplantae > Streptophyta > Magnoliopsida > Solanales > Solanaceae > Solanum > Solanum gracilifrons. The sequence continues at coordinate 2,896 of JAJOOH010008904.1, forward strand.
TATGTCCAGGATCTCCATAATTATAATAAGTGCGATCGAAAGATGGCATGCTACCCGTCGAAGGTGCAGCTCTCTAGCTATCCTGAATCAAATTATGAGGTGGAGTTCCCGAGTAATTACCTGTAGAAGAAGGCATAGCGGATTGAATTGGTCAGGCTACAAGTGTCGGCCTCCCTGAACCTCTGGAGTAAGAACCCTGAAAGTTACTTGTATTCTTAGCTTTATTGGCCAATGCCTTAGACTGATCGTCTTGCCTCACCCCCTCCACTTTCTTCACGAAATCTGTTACCTCATTGAAGCTTTTTCCTATAGAGGTCATATAAACTGACAATACCTGCAACTCAGAATTTAGTCCCTTAACAAATAGGAGGATCTTCTCTTCCTCTGTAGTCACCAATTGCGTAGCATATCTAGACAAAGCATGGAACTTAGCCTCATAAGCAGCCACAGTCATATCACCCTGCTCCAAAGCCATGAACTCATCCTTCTTACAATCTCTCAAAGTCCGAGGCACATACTTCTCCAAGAACAGAGCATGAAACTGGGTCCAAGTAAGTGGGGGTAAAGCTGAAGATATGCATTCCACTAAGCTCTCCACCACTATTTAGCCTCACCTTGAAGTTGAAATGTCACAAACTCTACCCGATGCTGATGGATAATTCCCAACTTATGAAGCCTCTCATAACAATCTAGAATGAACTCATAAGCGTCCTCACTCTTGGAACCATGGAACACAGGCGGTTTCAATTTCAAGAACTTAGTCAACATCTCGTGTTCATTACCAGCCATAACCGAGAACGACGTGATCTACTTAGCTAACACTGGGTCTAGGGGAGGAATACCTGTAGTCTCAGCCTGCACCTCTTCCTCTTTTCCAACATTAATATCCTTATTCTCTACCTTAATATTCTTCTCTATCTCTTCATGATGCGCAAGAGGATTCTCATTTCTGAGAGCATTCTCAACCGGAGCTCCATCCCTAGTAGGTGCTAACCTTCCTCGGCCTCTGCCCTTTGCTCTTCCTCTACCCCTGCCTCGACCGTGACCTGTTGCTATGGATTCCTCAGCTGGTGCGTAGACGGGAGCTACAGGCCTGACGTCGTTGAACCTAGTGTTAACCATCTGCGGACAGAAGAGTGGAGGAGATTAGATACCAATTTGGATCACCAGATACCAATTGGAACCAATTTATAGCATGAAAGGAGACATAAGAAAACAGAGAGATTTCCTAAAGTCCTATAACCTCTCGAAGAAAATTACAAACGTCTTTGTACCGTTCCGCAAGACTCTACTAGACTTGTTTTGGTACATCGAGATCAACGAACCTAGGGTTCTAATACCAACTTTGTCACGACCCAGACTATCTTGATTGGCACCCACACTAACCCTCCGGTGGGAGAACCATTAATACAAATTAGCTAACCCAAGAACTATACAACTAAGTCAATTACTAGGCATTTAAAGATGTGGAAGCAGGTTTAAATGCAAGAGTCAAATAGAGTTCCCATAAACTCTGAAAGTCTAACAAACAAATGTGGAAATTATTCCCTAAAACTTGAAAGTCAATGTACCAAAACTCTAAAGAGGAACCATAAGTCTAAAGAAAATGGGTATAACCCAATTAAACATATAAATATCTAAAGTATTAATCCAAGTCCGAATAAGATGGACTGAGCAAAAGGAGAACTCATGGTAGATTGAAAGAACTGGCTCACCCTTGGATTTGATCGATCACTGGTCTTCTAAACGAGGTCTATCAGTAGCCGCCTGAAGATTCCCTGTACTCAACAATTAAAGAGCAAGTACAGTATTAGTACACAACCACAGTGTACTGGTAGGATCACGCGCTATTCCAATGAGTGAAACATATCCAAGTAACCACAACATAATAAAACAGGCATATACCGAACATATACAATAGCAGCCATCTTATCAGGATCAACGAACAATTCCACATTCTCAAAATACATTTATATGACAAGTCAATGGTCCTCTCATGGAACCCACACCCAAAATGTTAGTGTACTGGTACGTGTTACCTAATCCCAATTAGTGTGTCGGACGTGACACTCGATCCCCTATATGCGTCGGAACGTGGCACCCGATCCAAGTTAGTGTGTTGGAACATAAAACCTGATCCATATAACAAGTCATAATCAGAATCACAATGTATATTCTCATAATCATACAATCAAGTGTTGATTCATGCGATACAATCATTCATTCATACTTATTTATGATTAGTGTGAGAAATAATGCAACATTCGCATACATACATGCATTAAAATGAAATAATTACTAACATACATCATACCAACATGAAATCACAGCCATCACCTACCTCGAACAAAGCTTGAACCCTCCTAAGAAACTTGATTCTTCCCTTTCTGGATTCTTTTTGCTTGCTTTAAGTCTACAAACAATCAATATAACGCGAGAATCAATAACTGAGGCCTAATTACCTGGTTTACAATCAAAATCATCAACCCTAGATTAAACTCATGATCATAATATGTAGCTAGGGCTTTTTCCCACCATCCAAAACAGTTTCAAAACCCTCCCCCAACAATAACTACCTATGAATTTACATTCTACGGATCGAAAAATAGATTTGGGTAGTAAAAACCTTACCTTTATCCTCAAGACTGGTGAAAAACTGTCAAGACTTCGCCCTGGTTGATCTCCTAACTCTTAAGAATGAAATTTGCAGAATAATGACGTTCTGGGTTTATTTCTGACTTAATTCACGACTGGCCTGCTATGGCGTCCACCATCCCACCACAGCGCCCCCCCTGGCGGCTTACACGGAGACAAAACCTCGCAATTAGAGTTTCAAACTAACATTTCACAATACACCTTCAATCCATGACACTCAAAAACTACCCATTCATGCTAAGATCAGTTTCGGGAGTTCTACTCTCCCGAATTCAATTTCGTAAAGTCGTATGGGTTCCTTAACGTCTTAGTTATCCACTCATGCGATCAAATTCATTATTCAATCTCTCTTATATTACCAGATCTCCGTAGACCTCACTGACTCCATATTCGTCCAAATTTGGACTAGGTTAGAAATTCTCAAGTTACTACGAAAAAGTTTTTCGGTCCAAAAGTTTTTCCCGTTGGATTTTCTATAATGATGGAAACAGGTCGTTACAATACCCATCACTAATATTGTGGAAAAGATATAAAAAAAAATGGTATTGAAGGACAATTGGGTCTTTAATTGAGTTAATACATGCATTAAAACCATTGTGTTGCTAATACCTAGAAATCCATCATATTAGCAGTATACGCCTTAATACACAATAGAGTGTGTAGCATTAGTTATACATAGGTTGGAAAAGAGTACCAAACAAGGTACTAGTAATACACAAGGTTAATGCGTGCATTATTTTTCTTAATACACAATAACAAACGACTTCAAGTTCTAATTCAGCATGCGCAAAGTTCTCAAGTTTTCAACTACTAAATAATCCTCATGCCCTCTCCTTATTCGCTAAGCCCCAAATGAACTGTGATACATACTCCCTCTGTCTAACAACATTTGTTTGTTATTGATTTTGTACACTTCTTAATAAACTATAAATAAAAAGGTAGTAATATTTTACAATATCATCTTTTGAATATAATAAATACAATGTCTTAACAATGTAATAAGAAAATGACTATAATTAATAATAAGAATAAATTTGAAACTAAGTATAAAATTATCTATTGATTTCATAAAGTGGATAAGTATTGTTGAACATTTCAAAATAATATAGTGGACAATATTGTTGAATGGAGAAAGTATTAATCTTATAGTCTAAACAATTTTGTAATAAATATGTTTTCTTCAATTGTGCATTATAGAATCATAACATGGCATGTTGAGCCTTGAAGCAAATCGAAGTTATCGAAACGGATAAAAAGAAGTTACTTCCTCCATTTCATATTAATTGAATTTTTGAGGTGTTTCACACCCTTTAAGAAAAGTTGATTAAGACATAAATTGAATATAGTTTTCCATTTTTACCCTTATTAATTATTGTCAAATTTATTGAAGTCATCACATTGAAAATCCAAATGAAGGGTAAAATTGAAAGAACACTCTAAAAGTAGTCTTAAGAACTGAATAATTAAATTAAGTTGAAAAATAAAAAATGTCTCAAAAATTCAATTACTATGGAACGGAGGAAGTATAATCTAACAAACCTACCTGTCCAACTGTCCCCATAAACCTAAAAAGTCCAAACGAAAGTTCACCAATCAGATTTATTGATGTTTATTTGTGAATAATTTGTTTGTTTTGTCAAATCAAATCTCAATTGGAACATGAAAAGAAGTGCTCAAATGAAAAATTGGTCCAACTTTAGCCTCAAACTTTGTGAAATGGTTCAAATCTGCTCAGTATTTAATATTTTCGTCAAATTATAAGAATTTTGATTAATATTTTATGATGTATTTTTTTATCATATGAATATGCAAAAGATTGCAATTTATAGTATTTTTCATATAGTATTTTAATATCTAAATTTTTTATTTAAACTATCGAATTAATGTAATCTAATTTAACTTTAAAAATTAGTCAAATTGACTTTCAAAAAACACAATATAACAATTAAAAGTGAATGAATAGAATATTTATTTCGTGAAATCACAACATATAAATAGAAACTAAGGAACTACATTATATAAAGTTGTTATGATTAAACTAAAGTTACTTATAGCTCTACTAACATAAATTATTTAAGTTTTTGTTTGCACACAAGTTAAATAATCAATTTATTTAATATAATGGATAGGGTAATTAATGAAACGTATACAAATCAATGAATTGAACATGACACTTAATGGCCACTTGTTGGAATTTTTGTCTGGTTGTGGAAGGCTAACGATACCAATTTCTCAATCCTGCACTCCCTATTAAAAGTTCAAAACAATGCAACAACTCCAATTATTTCATGTTGGATTAACTACAAATGTGCCTTTCCCTCAAAGATAATATAAAAGGTACATTCCATCTATAATGAACCACTCCACATACGGTTAATAAGAGAAATAATAGGTTACAAGGATATTTCAGCCAAATACTCCCTCCTGAGTTGTCAAAAGAATATGAAAAATTGGTCAAACGTAATTGATTTATGTTAATTTTTTCATAAAATTGTAGATTTTTATTTAAGTGTATAACCGTCTCGAACAATTGGGATGGTCTTTTAAATTTATGAAAACCGAAAAATTCCCGAACCGAATGTGTGTAAATATATGTTATATGTTAACAATATGTTAAATTTAATATATAAATATATTTTATAATATTTTTCAAATATAAATAGAACTTAGGTCCTAGGCCTCTAGTGACTAAACGACTTTGGGTCTTTGTTCTTTAATTAGCATTTACTTAATTACGTTTAAATTAAAAGATACTGTGATAGATATTCTATCAAACAATACAACAAAACCTATGCAAACACTCTATTAAATGTTTAAGATCAAACAATACGGCAAAAATATTTTATATTTTTGTTTTCTTGGTGAAGAATTAAAGTGTTTCTTCAAAAACATATTTGCGAAATAAATATTTTAATAGTATATTTTGAGGTGATATTTTAAAAGTAAATAAACCAAAAATTAACCGACCCATACCGATACCGAAGAGAAACGATATGATTGAGATGGTTTTAGAAAATCTAATTTTGGTTATATATTATGAAATACCCAAAAAATTGGGATGAAATAATTTTAAAAAATAACCAACCGAACCATACCATTGACACCACTACTCCTTCCGTCCACTTTTAATTATCATGTTGCACTTTTGGAAAGTCAATTTGACTAATTTTCAAAGTCAAATTAGATTACATTTATTCTATATTTTAAACAAAAAATTTAGATATTCAAAAACTATATAAAAAATACTAGAAATTGCATTCTGTGAATATCAATATGATGAAAAAATACACCATAAAATATAAATCAAAATTCTTATAGTTTGATTCTAAAAAAGAAAAACATGACAATTAAAAATGGACTAAGGTAATATAATTTACATTTTAATGTTTCTAAAATTGGAAGGAAAAAAAAGAGAGCTTTAACCTCAATTATGAACCTTTTTGAATTTGAAAAAAATGAAAAATACAGCTCATTCAAATTTCACAGTGAGCTTTTTCCAAATTGTATCAAAACAAACAGTAAAATGTCTCTAAATTTTGAAGTAATATCCCCACTTTATATTAAATTAACATTTCAATTTTAAATGGATTGGTACTTTAAACATAGTTAATAGGAGAACAAATGATATGTAGAGCGCATTTGCATTGAGGTAATTGAATGAAAGAGCTCACAAATATCACGTACTGGTATCGTAATTGAATTTTTTTAAATAAGCAGTTATAGACTACCAGATAAAAGTGTTGAATTTGATAATAGAGAAAAGGGTCAAAAATGTCCTTAAACTATGTGAAAGGAACAAAAATGCCCTCAGTTTATAGGTTGGCTCAAAAATGCCCTTACCGTCAATATTTTGGCTCAAAAATGCCCTTGCAATCAATACTTTGGTCCAAAAATGCCCCTATAATTACAAAATGGGTAAAAAATGCCCTATTCTGAATAAATATGTTATATTTTTTTCTTTTTAAACTCATCTTCTTCCTAATTTAAATATTATTAAAGAACATTATTCTTGTTTTCTTTCTTCTAAATTCACTTTAACAAATAAAAATGTAGGAAATATATGTTTCTTCTTAATCTCATTTTATCAATTAAAATAGAATAACTTCATGTACCATAGTATATCCATCATTAATTTATATTTATATCACGATAAAAAATAATGATAATAAAATAAGAAATATTTTCATTTTTTATTTTTTTCTGAATTGAAGTAAGATAAACATTTGCTAATGGGAAAAAGGACAAATGTACCCCTGAACTATCGTAATGATTTGCAAATACCCTCTGTCATACTTTTGGGACATTGGTGCCCCTGTCGTCCAAAAACTAGAGCATATATACCCTTTATACTAACGGGCATACACGTGTCAAAATCTTATCAACCGACCGACATTTATTAAATATTGGATCGATGAATAAGATTGTGTCACGTGTCCCTATTTAGTATTCCATTAGAGTGAAGGACATATATGCTCTAGTTTTTGGATGGCAGGGGCACCAGTGTCCCAAAAGTATGACGGAGAGTATCTGCATACCATTTATAATAGTTTGGGGGTATATTTGTCCCTTTTCCCTTTGCTAATTTTAAAAAAAACATTATTAGAAAAAGAATGTATTAAAAAGAAAATAATAATATATTTATTTGGAAAATGAGCATTTTTGACCCATTAAATAACAATAAAAGCATTTTTGGACCAAAGTATTGACGACAAGAGCATTTTTGGACCAAACTACAAATGGAGGGCATTTTTTAACCAAAGTATAATTGGCGGTAAGGGCATTTTTGAATCAAACTATAAATGGATGGCATTTTTGTTCCTTTCACATAGTTTAAGGGCATTTTTGACCCTTTTCCCTTCATAATAAGTAAAATGATGCTCAATCCTCATTATTTTTTAGAGCTACAATTTATATTTTGAGGCTTTGGATATAAGTCAACAATCATAACATCTCCAGTTCGATCGAAAGAAGGAAATAGTAAAGCTGCTATGCAATCGTATTAAGCTCTGTGATTGTGGCAAGCTTTGTGCAGTTGAATTAGACATTGTGTGATCGCGAAGAAAGGGAAAGGGAACTCGGCCTCTTCTACAATGCTGCCATGGGGTGTGATCACTCAGCTTATAAGAGAATCCATGGACCATCGTCGCTATTCTTCATGTACAATCATAAAGGTCATTCGGTAGATTCTCCGGATTTTTGGACTAATCCTAAGTTGGAATATTTATTATTTGAAATATAAATCTAAGTATACATTGGACTCGAGGAGTTATGGGTAACCGTATTTGAATTTTTTTGAAACACTATGGTCTCTAAATCTATATTCAAGATCATATGGTGTTTTTGATGATTGACAAATTGTGTACAAAAGACGATCTATATGTTGAAGAATGAAGATTCAAGAACAAGGTCCTTACGGATCTTCAAGAAGAAGTTAGCACGATTGCCAAGAAAACTCATTAAAGAACTTGTTCTTCTTAGAAGAACAACAAACTATCAAGATGAAGTTTGTTTTACATGTGCACCAAGAATCTTTGGAGAATTGCGATATGGGAGAATTCAATTTGACGAGGAACTAGAAAGTTATTCCAGGGAAGTTATCATTTATCATCCACACAGAATTAGCTTTTAATAGGCGGGAGAACAAGAACCTAACATGTGAAAAAGAAGAAGACCAAGTCAAATTAGGATGGGAGTCATGGAAGGACTTAAAATAATTCTAATTTAGATTAGAGAGTTGGTGTAATGACTCCGAAGGTCATTTTTAGAAAATTTTGATAAATAGTAATTTTACCACTCCCGATAGTTGCCCCGAATCATTTTTGATCAGTTTGCGATGTTCGTTTTGAAATTTGATTGAAAAGTTGTGACTTTTTGGAAGTTTTGAGTTTTGAAAGATTTAAAGTTGTTGAAAGTGATTTTTGAAAACAACTAGAGTTTCGAGTCTCGAAATGAAATTCCATTAGTTCCATCAGCTTTGAAATGTGGAATTTCATCTAGCTGTGTTACGTTTTCTGTTTTGGAGTTGTTTCATCGATTTGAACCCTTGAGTTAAGAGTTTATATGTTTTTAGATAATGAATTGACGTTGGTCAACATTTGAAGTTCGGACGCTTGGATTGAATTCCCGATGATTCCATTGAATTTGAGGGATAATTTTAGGCACAAATGAGGCCATGGTTGAATTTTCAGAGGTTCTGAGGGCAGTTTGGTATTTTTGAGTGTAAAGTTAGTTTATTACGATTTTCATGGGTTTTAGATCAAGGATATCCCATATATGTATTTCAATGGTTCCATTGAGTCTGAAACGTCGAGTTTAGCTGAATAACACACCAGGTTTGTGTACTCGGGGTTCCGATGAATCTCGAGGGCTTATCCGGTGATTTTATTGAATCTTGTGAGTTGCTGATGTTGCTCTCATGTGCATGTAATGTTGTTCATCGCGATCATGGCCAACCCTCGCGATTGCAAAACCCAAAGGGTGTTTTGTTATGCACCGCGATCGCGTGGAGTTTTTTCATGATGTGTAGCTGTATATTTCTTGTTCATTGAGATCGTGTGGCTTATGATGCAATCACAATGGTAAACTAAATGAGTTGGCCAGTTTTACTCATCGAGATCACGAGGCTTCGGGCCGCGATCGTGATGAGCAAATATTACCTGAACAAAATGTTTCCAAAAGTTGGGGTTTCAATCCCATCTCACCATTTTTGAACATGGAGAGCTCGGGGAAGGCGATTTTAAAGTGATTTATTGAGATTCTTCGATTGGGTGACAATTAGTAACTTCTCATCTCTATTACCCACTAATTTATTTGTGATTTTGATGGTTAATAATTAGTTTTGATTTCAACCTTTGAAGGTTTTTACCAAAACTTAAGGTTTATGAAAAATGGTGATTTAAGGTGGCTTTTAACTCATTTTTCAATGTGGTTTTCACTATTGACTTCCAAGACCTTTGGGTAACGAAATTTTATACAAATTTATAGATAGAACACTAGTTTTCAGGAATGATCTTTTGGGCCAATTTGACCTCGACTTTCAAAATCATTGATATGAGTGTTGTTGGTTTCAAATTCTTAATGTGATTCCATAGTTGATTAGATTGTGGTGATTTGGAAACTCATCAAAGAGAGAAAGTTCAAGTGCTGGGTTGATTATTTATTTGCGGCAAGTGGACTTCTTGACCCTTTGTTAAGCATATAAAATCTTGTATTCCTTGTTGTGTGCGTCGGGGAGTAATGAAAACTGGTGAAGGGTTGATATTTATGGTCACTTGTTCATGGTTGAATGATTCTAATGATGATTAGGGGAAATAAAAAAGACAACTTGATGGTACATTAATGTGTGATGTGTTATGGATGATCTGAACGATTATATTGATTCATCATTGATGATGTATCATGATTGTGTTGATGTGAATTATGTATTGATATGTAAATTATCATATTCTCATTACATGTCTGAACATACCTACTTGCATTAGTTGTGAAACAATGTGATGAAATCTGTTTTGATGATTATGTTGAAGGAAAATGGTTCCAGCGAATGATGTCTACCGAAAGGAAATGGCTCTAGTATCGAAGGGAAATAGTTGTGGCATTTGATGTTATGACGAAGAGAAATGGTTTTGATGGATAGATGGACCTTGTGAGTCCCCCTTGGATCCTGATCTAAGTTTCAACAAGTGTGTATCGTTAGGACAGACAAGCATCACTATAGTTGACATTTCATTTCATTGCATTTCACATCATTATCATTTTGTTATCTTTATGAGTGCCTTGTTATTGACTTTGTGGTTGATAAATAAGAAAGATTGTGTTGGTGATCTGTACATGTTGAAGTGATGTTTTATGTGTTGGGTGTTATATACATTGTGAACTATTAAGTTGGTTTATGTCCGGGCTGTAGTTTGTTGAGGTTCGGGTTGAGTGTTGTGAGTACATGTGTTCTGTATTGCTTTACTTTGTGCTAGTTGCTTGCTTGTTGAGTACCATGTTGTTTGGTACTCACTCCCTTGCTTCTACACTTACGTAGGTTATAAGCCCGAATCATTATGATTACTCCTTCTTCTCTTCTATGTCTAAGGCTTATTGTTGGGTGTTTGTGAGGTAGTTGCTTCTCATCTTGGTGGACACCTCTTACTCTTTCATTATGTTCTTGTTTTGTTCTAGAAACAAAAGCATTCATACTTGTATCTCTTTTGAATCTATTATAGTACTTAGAGGCTTGTACACGTGAAACCAGGTTTTGGGGGTATTTTGAGTTTATTATGATTCCGCATGTTTTCGTTATTCTTAATTACTTATTTTGTTTAAACTTCTGTATTTACCTTAACATTTTGGGTTTAGGCTGACCCATCTTGGTGAATAACATATGTCATCACGTATGATTTTTGAGTCGTGACAAATGGTATGAAAGCCAAAGTTTTATAGGTCTCATGTGTGTACAAGCCTAGTCTAATAGAGTCTCAAGGATCGCTACGTAGACGTATGTCACTTATCTTTGAGAGGTTATGAAGATTTTTTGGAAACTTTACTTTTATCTATTCATTCTCATCGTGCGTAGTGACCTTCGCTAGTGCTGAGTTGTCGCATTTTCTTGGGTATATGGTGAGGAAAAGATCTACAATTGGTGGTAGAGGAGGGGAGGCAGTCCCCGAGCCATTTGTTGAGACCTCATCTAGGGGTAGGGGTAGAGCCCAAGCTAGGGGCACAACCCATGCCCGTGGAGTGGCACCGGTGAGAGGTTGTCGTAGAGGTGTCTCTTCCGAGTCAGAGATTGATGTTAGAGAGGACCAAATTCTTCCAGAGTATGCATCCCCAAAATTGATTTAGCATACTTTATTGAGGGTGTTGGGGTTAGTTGAGAGTTTCACTCAAGATGGTGGTGCAACAGGCACATCGGAGGACTCTCAGGCCAGAGTAGGGATCAAACCCTAGAGTAGCGACATGCTTCAATGGTTTACGGTCCGGTGGGGCAGCCTCTAGTGGGTCTTATAATTGATGGGTGATCCTGCAATGATAGTTGCGGTTTAGGGTGCACCTTTTATTGTGTTGACTGAGGATGAGCAGTGCGGATACGAAAAGTTCAGAAAGATTAATCCAGCTCGGTTTCAGGGTAGAAAGAGTGAGGATGCACACAATTTTACGACTACATGTAGAGAGTTGCTAGAGACTGTTGGGTTGGTGAGTCTCACGAGGTTTGTTATGCTACACTTCAGTTGTGTGGTCCAACTAAAGATAGGTGGAGAGTCTATTTGGGATATTTGCTGATTGGATCTCCATCGGTGTCTTAGGACGTGTTTGCTAGTGCTTTTTATGACCATTTCATCCCTTGGAGCGTGAGAGAGGAGAGTCGGCTGAGCTTTGAGAGATTTAGGCAAGATAGCGTAACAGTTACAGAGTATGTTGTCTAGGAATGCTCTAGACATCATTCTTGATGAGACTAAGAGGATCCGTAGATTTTTTAGGATATTGTCATTCTCCATCCTTTCATCAATGTTCAGAGCATCCCGTGATGGGGCTTCCTTCCAGTCCATTACGGGTGCCGCCAAGGATGCATAGTTGATGGATCGAGAGGTATTTAGGGATGTTATGAGGACCAATATATCCGGTCAATGTTTTAATGCCTCGTCTAGAGGCAGGGAATCCTATAGACAGAGTCGCTCCTTCTAGCGTTGGGGACAAGTTCATGCAGCTATGCCAATATTCGAGGGTGGTCAGACAGCCCGGTCCTAACCCCTCTCGTCAGAGTTCCCAGGGGTCAAAATAGAAGTTAGTGAGTCGAAGTAGTCATAGTGGTTCCTCTGGTTCATCGCAACAGTTCTTTGCTCCAAGATCTTGTTATATGTGTAGAGACTCCGATCATATGATACGAATCTGCCGTATCCAGACTCATAGAGGGGCTTAGCGCAATTATTTGATTTTAGCTAGAGGCCAAGGTAGAACTCAGACTGGTAAGGGTGGACATGCTCCTGGTAGGGGTGCTAGTGATTGTGTAGTTCAACAGGGAAGACACAGAGGTACCGTTCATGTTGGAGGGGGCAAAGGGGGGTTAATGTTATGCATTCCCGAGGAGACTCGAGGCTGAGGCATAAGATGCAGTTATCATAAGTATCGTCCAGGTCTGCCATGGATCTGCATCTGTATTTTTTTATCCATGATCTACTTTCTCTTATGTGTCTGCGTACTTTGTTGTTGAGTTTAATTTGATGTGTGGGTGTAAGCCTATGTCGATTAGTGTTTCTACACACGTGGGTGATCCCTTATTGGTGGATCAAGTGTATCGATCATGTCTCATCACTTTGGCGGGATATGACACTTCGATAGACTATATTATATTGGGGATGGGTGAATTTTGATGTTATTTTGGGTATGGATTGGTTCTCTCCTTATCATGTTATTCTTGATTGTAGTGATAAGAATGTGACCTTAGAGACGTGTAGTGTTTTGAGATTTGAGTGGAAGGGTGCTAGTGGTTCATACCCTAACAAAGTCATTTCTTTCCTCCGTGCTTAAAGATTGGTGGATAGAGGGTGTTTATCATACTTAGCTTTCATTGGGGACATTAGTATCGAGTTACCTCCCATGGAGTCCATTCTTATGGTTCAAGAGTTTGTAGATGTATTTTGTATTGATCTATCAGGTGTTCCTTCTGATAGAGACATTTATTTTTCTATCAATATTGAGTCGGGCACTAAACCCATCTTTATTCCTCCCTATTGTATGGCCTCAGCGGAGTTGAAGGAGCAGTTGCAAGACTTGTTGAGTTAGGGGTTTATTCGCCCTAGTGTGTCACCTTGGGGTGCACTGTTCTTGTTTGTGAAGAGGAAAGATGGGTCTATGAGGATGTGTATCGATTATAGACAATTGAACAATGTGACTCTGAAGAACACGTATCCTTATATGCGCACTCATGATTTGTTTGATCAACTTCAGGAGGAAGCATTGTTCATTGATGAGTCCAGAAATTGGACTCATTTAGGGATTTATTTTAATAGAAATTGTGTCCTCAAATGCCTATTTTATCTCAATATCTGATGAAAACACATAAGTTTCAGGTATTTGAAGTTTGAAGGAAAGCATAGACATTACTTCGCAAAAAGAAACAAAAAGGCTGAAAAGAACGAAGAAAATGAAGGCATGAGGATGGCCGAGTCCACTTGACGAGTCGCCGAAGGGTCTCACTTTGCTTTTTGTTCCAGTGTGCTGAGCCTTGAAGGAAAGGATCAAGTCGGCGGAAAAAGGGAGCAATTGGCGCATCACCGAGATGTTCTGCGAGGCAATACTATGTCGCCCAATGACCCAAAGCACGACGATGCTGAAGGATGGTGCAAGATGGCGATGAACTACATCGAGGGTCGAATCGCCGAGTTGATTGGCGATATCGACTAATGTCGCCGAATGATCCGCTGCAACGCAGATTTTTGAAAACTATAAATATTCGTTGAGAGTTTTAGCTTAGAAAGAGATTTTCAGTGTGGAAAAATTAATATAATTTTCATGTAGAATAGTACTTTTTGTTTTTGCTTTGAGTTTGAGAGGGTTTTGAAAACTTGAAGAAGCAAAGGGTTTCATCTCCAAGGATTTGGACTTAGGTCTTTTGGATTCTTCATTATTGGCCTGTAACAAGACTTATATCCTCATACCTATTTGAATGCAAGCTCATTTAGGTATAAATTTATATCTCTTGATGTGTGGCTAAATACCCCAATACTTGGGGTGTAATTTAGCGAATATGGGTTAAGATAATTGTTGGGTCTTGCTTGTTGATAGTTTAAATGTAGTTTAATGGTGATTTCGTCTAGTAGTTGTGGTTGAATCTAATGGATTTGTACTTGCAAATACAAGTTCACTCATGTGTTTTTGGCTTGCTAGAGAGAGAAGTCGCGAAACCAAGACCACTAGATTGATGGCCTAAGGAGTGGGTCGACATGAGGCTCAACCCGAGAGGGTGAGCCCTAGTCCCATATTCTAAAACTCAGCTTGAGAGAGTGAGTGGGGTAAGGCGTAGGCTAGTCTTCATGCGGCAAGTGGGTGTTCGAGAGGAACTCATTTTAAACGGGGTAAGTTGCTCGAGAGAACACTTATTTCCACATAAAGCTTAGCCTAATCACTATTACTCTATAAATTTTCTATCGAAAGCATGTACCCAATACTTTAGATTAACCCGTATTCCGGTCACATCCCAAGAACCCCCCTCTCATTCATAGATTTCTTTGTTATTTTTATTGGTTTTGCTATACTAGTGTTAAAACCCCCATTGTTAATTGACACTTTTGTGTCCCCTTTAATTTACAATGTTCTTAATCGTTAATGTCTTTAGCTACGACTAGTTAGAACGAAATTTTATTTTTCTATAAATTCTCAAAACCACTCCCTTGGGACAATCCCAACCCTTGGTTAGGTTATTATACTATTGCACGCTACTAGACACCCAAACTGTAAGACGTGTCGTAACATCATTCGCTAAGATATATTTGAGGTCCAGTTATCATTAGTTGAATATTAGTGCATCATATATCCTTAAGAAAGCTTTTCGAACCCACTATGACCATTATGAGTTCTTGGTGATGTCCTTTGGTTTGACGAACACCCCTATAACGGTCATGAAGTTGATAGACGGGGTGTTTCGACAGTATTTGGATTCATTTGCGATTGTATTTATTGACGACATCTTGGTATATTCCAAGATCGAGGATGATCATTTTTTCCACTTGAGGATAGTGCTTTAGAGGGTTGAGGGAAGAGAAGTTGTATGCAAAATTCTCAAAGTGCTAGTTCTGGCTTAATTCGATGGCACTCTTGGGATATGTGGTGTCCAAGGAGGGAATTAGAGAGGATCCAGATAATATTGAGGCTGTTACGGGTTTGATGAGGCCTATTTCTACTATCAAAATTCATAGTTTTTTGGGATTAGCGAGTTACTACATGCAATTTGTGCAGGGTTTCTCTACTATTGCAGCCCAACTAAGTAGGTTGACTCGACAGAGTGTTTGTTTCTAGTGGTCTGACGAGTGTGAGGCCGGATTTTAAAATCTCAAGACCTTGTTGACTTCGGCTCCTATTTTGACTCTACCCGAGGAGGATGTGGGCTTTACCATGTATTGTGATGCTTCAGGAGTCGGCTTAGGTGGTGTTCTGATATAGAAGAGGATCGTGATTTCTTATGCCTCCATGCAGTTGAACACCCATGAGAAGAACTATCCTACTTATGATTTGGAGTTGGCGGTTGTGGTCTTTGTGCTTAAGTTATGTCGTCACTGCTTGTATGGTGTACATTGTGAGGTCTTCACTAATTGCAGGAGCATTTAGTATATATTTAGTCAGAGGGATCTGAACTTGAGGTAGCGTAGATGACTTGAGTCTTTGAAGGACTATGACTATTCTATATCATTCAGGAAAGGTCAATGTTGTAGCAGATGCACTAAATAGGAAGACTTCTAGCATGAGGAGTCTTGCCACGATTCAAGTGGAGGAGAGACTGTTGGCTAGGGATGTTCCAACATTAGCCAACAGTGTAGATTTTAGAGGATGGTGGCGTTATTGCATTTATTGAGGCCCAATCTTCTTTGTTCGAGATAGGGTATTGAGGGGTGAAACTATGAAATCTACACTTAATTCTGATATAGTGGTGAGGATTGGAGGCTCGATTTGTGTGCCCAAGGTGGTTGAGTTGTCAGATTGATCCTAGAGGAGGCTCATTATTCTAGATTCTCTATTCATCCGGGAGCGGCCAAGATATACCATGACCTGAGTCAACATTATTGGTGGTGCGGTATGAAGAAAGATATTGTTGAATTTTTGGCTAAGTGTTTGACTTAACAATAGGACAAGTGTGAGCATCAATGGCCCGGTCGTGTATCTTATAGGATGTCCATTCCTACTTGGAAGTGGGAGCGTATCACCATACACTTCATCATGGGATTGCCTACCACTGTGGGTAGTAATAATTCTATTTTGGTGGTTGTTGATAGGTTGAGCAAGTCTGTCCATTTCATTCCGGTTCAGATGAAGTATACGATTGAAAAGTTGACTCGGATATAGTTAGATAGCTCGGTTTCATGGGGTGGTTGTTTCTATTATTTCTAACTGAGGTTCACTCTTCACTTGTCACTTTTGGAGAGCTTTATAGCATGGATTGGGTACCCAGCTAGTTATGAGTACAACTTTTCACCCTAGACAAATGGAAAGTATGAGCGGATGATTCAGATATTGGAGGACATGCTTCAGGTGTGTGTGATCGACTTTGGTGCTCGTTGGGATTAGATTTTGCCATTAGTGGAGTTTTCCTACAACAATAGTATCATTCCAACATTCAAACGGGCCCATTTGAGGTGTTATATGGTAGGTGGTGTAGATATCCGATTGATTGGTTAAATGTCATTGATGTGGAGACATTGGATACAAACTTGCTGAAGGATGTTATGTAGCAGGTCCACCTGATTCAGAGTAGAATGTTGCAACATTTGGAAACTTTCGTGAACTTACCATTTTACCCCTCATGATATCGATCCCCAGTCTTTTATGATTGAGTTTGAAAAGTGGGTTTTGAACTTTAAGTTAAAAATTGAGAATTTGGTAAGTTTTGAGTTTGAAAGGCTACTATTGTTTTAAAAAGTGGTTTTTGGAGTTTTTTGGAGTTTCAAGTGTTGGAATGAAATTATGTTGATTCCATCAGTCCCGAATGTGAAATCTAATTCACGAGGGTTGTCAATTTATGTTTTTGAGTCTTTTGAGGATTTGAGGTCCTAAGATGTTAAATTGTGGAATTTTAGCATTTGGGTTTACTTTAATTAACATTCGGGGTTTGCATTCTCAGAACAAAATTTTGAGAGTTCTGTTGGATTCAGGGGATGATTTAAGGCCTAGGATCAGTATTGATTGATTTTTGAGAGGTGCTGAATTGGTTTTAGCTTTTTTAGGTGCGAGTTAGTTTCTTGTAATTTTCGCAAATGTCGGGACAAGAGAACCTCAGATATGTGTTTTGAAGGTTCCATTGAGTCCCAAACATCGAGTATAATTGATTTCCATATCAGGTTTGTGTGTACGAGGTTCTGAATGAATCCTGAAGTCTTTTCGGAGTGTTGAAAGTTGGCTCTGTTTTCTGGTGTAGCAGGCTTCGCTTTTGCGAAGGTCCTATGGCTTAAGCGATCTCCGCTTAAGCATAGGACCTGTCGCTTAAATGACCTTCGCTTTTGCGAAGGAGGCTTCACTTTTGCGAAAGAGGCTTCGCTTTTGCGAATGAGGCTTCGCATTTGCTAATGCTGCACTTTTTACAAGTTTCAATTAAGAGAACCCCTGTTCACTTGTGTGATACCTGGGAGGGTTTTTGGCCTGCAAATTTTGGGGTTTAAGACCATCTTTTGAATGTTAAGCTTTGGGGACCCTTAGTGGAGATTTTTGGAAAGATTTTGTGTTAAATCAATTGGGTAAGCTTTCTTGATCCTAAACCTTCATTTTCCTTTGATTATTAATGGGTTTTAACATCAAAATATGAGATTTTATTGGTGAATGATGAGGTTTTTCAAGAACCTATGTTTTTAGATAAAATGGAGATTTTGAACTTGTCACGACCCAGAACGTCGTGATTGGCACCCACACTAACCCTTCGGTGGGAGAACCATTACTACAACCCAACTAAGATACTACGCATTTAAAGATACGAAAACAAGTTTAAATGCAGAAATTATATAGAGTTCTCATAAACTCCAAAGGTTTAAATAATCTAGCCAAACTAATGCGGAAGAACAACCCCTAGAACCTGAAAGTCATTGTATCAAAACTCTACAAACGACAAGTCTAAGAAAAGGGGTACAACCCCAAAATTAAACAACACCTTAAACAATTAGTCTGAGTCCGAAAAGAGTGGACTTAAACAAGGGAGATCCATGGCAGCCTAAAAGAAATGGCTCACCCTTGAATCCGGTCACGCTCAATAGTCATCTAGCTGAGGTCTATCACTAGCCACTTGAAGATGCCCTGTACTCAACATAGAACAAGCAAGTACAGTATCAGTACACAACCACAGTGTACTGGTAGGATCACGTGGTTATTCCAATAAGTGAAACACATGCAAGTAACCACAACATTATAAAACAAGCATATACCGAACATTTACACTATTAGTCATCATTTCAGGATCAATGTAGCATTCAACGTTCTCAATAATATACATTGGTTATCATTTTAGAACAACAAACAGTCTTTCAACCTCAATCACCATTAGATATAAACGTAATCATCACAAGTAGATACACAACACAATTCAATGGTCCTCTCACGGAACCCAATTCAATGGTCCTCTCATAGAACCCATACCCAAACTGTTAAAGTACCGGTATGTAGTTCCCGATCCAAGTCAGTGTATCGGATCGTGACACCCGTTCCAATGTTTATCCTGGTATGTGTCAATCAATCCCAGTTAGTCTGTCGGATCGTGACACCCATTCCAATGTTTATGCCGGTACGTGGCAACCGATCCCAGTTAGTGAGTCGGAACGTAACACCCGATCCATTCAACAAGCCACAATCACAATCACAATCACAAGTACATTCACAACTAAAAAACTGCCAAAAAGAGTCAGAAAAAAGCGACGGACTGCGTCGCTTTTTTTACCAAAAGCAACGGAAAAGCGATGCAGTCAATCGCATCGCTTTTTGGCTCGACGCTTTTTCAAAAGCGACGGACTGCGTCACTTTTGTTTTTTTTTTTTTTAAATATTTTTTTGAGGAAATGCGACGCCGTCCGTCACTTTTTTTTAAAAAAAATCAAAAAAGAGATGAAGACCGTCACTTTAATTGTTTCTTTATTTTTTTTAGAATCTTGGGAAGCGACGGACAATGAGACGCCGTCCATCGCTTTTTTGGAAATAAAAATTTGAAAAATCCAAAAAAGCGACAAACTAAAGGACCATGTCCGTCGCTTTTCTGGATTTAAAAAAAAATAAATTAAAAAAAGAGACGTACTAAAGGACCCTGTCCGTCGCTTTTCTGGGTTTTAAAAAAAATAAAATCCAAAAAAGCGACGGACAAAACCACCTTGTCCGTCGCTTTTTCTGCAACTTTTTTGACACCAGTTTCTGCTGCCCACCTGCAAAAGCAATTCAGTTCAGCCCCAATCAAACACAAAACATTATAAAGAAGCTACACAAAATATAAAACAACAGACTTAAATTAACATTCAAAAATATCTAAATCACAATTTAAAGACTTATAAAGTCTTTCAAAATTCATACAAATAGTTCATAAAGACTATATTTTATCAAGATTTCTAAAGTTCAACCTAATAATTAGTTCATAAATTCTATAAATCAAGATTTCTAAAGTTCACAACCTAAAGTTT
The DNA here is from genome assembly GCA_029582605.1 of Solanum gracilifrons. NCBI lineage: Eukaryota > Viridiplantae > Streptophyta > Magnoliopsida > Solanales > Solanaceae > Solanum > Solanum gracilifrons. The sequence goes on from JAJOOH010008904.1 coordinate 22,892, forward strand.
AAAATCCTACAATAATTCAAGATTTCTAAAGTTCACAACTTAAAGTTCTAAAATCCCACAAT